>ONZH01014524.1:0-112164 GCA_900303285.1 Rhinella marina
ACGTAAATTTACATAAGGAAGGGACCTGCAGCATCACCTCATGTGCTTTTTGGAAGGAGAAGAGACAGAACAGGACAGTGTTAGCTCGTGTAGTGTGTGCAGCAAGCAGTTAAGGAAGTTAGGAGTTAAGGGAAAGCCTCAACAGTCTTTTAAAGACTATTTATACTCTGAAAAAAGTATACAGTATATACTGTAAGCCTGTATTCTGTGTAGAATAGGAAGCCACAATAGTCTTTTAAAAACCAATTGATTCTCTGAAGAAACTATACAGTATATGCTGTAAGCCTGCATTCTGTTGCAGAGCTTGTGCCTGGTACACCCTGCCAGCCACATAGATCAACTATACATATCTAAAATAGAATATATTCCTGTGCATGACTGTGCAGTGACTAGTGAAATACATTTCATAGCGGTGCTATATCCTCAGAGTCTATAGATAACCTGTATTATCTGTGGATCCCGTTTTATTTGCGCAAACTCGTACACTTTTTTGGATAGGTCTGAAATAATCATACCTGCATATCTATTACATGTCCGTTTAATTTCACTGATCGTAATACACGGTGCAGTGACTAGTGAATACATTTCATCAGCCTGCTGATACTCAGAGTCTATAGATACTGTATTATCTGTGGTTCCCGTTATATTTGCGCAAACTGCGTACATCTTTTTTTGGATAGGTCTGAAAATAATCATACCTGCATATCTATCTACATTGTCCGCTTAATTTCACTGATCCGTAATACACGGAGCAGTAACTAGTGAATACATTTCATCAGCCTGCTATATACCTCGAGTCTATAGATCCGATTGATTGTGATTCCGTTTATTTGCGCAAACTGCGTACATCTTTTTTGGATAGGTCTGAAAAAAACGTACTGAATATCTATCTACATTGTCCGTTTAATTTCACTGATCCGTAATACACGGTGCAGTGACTAGTGAATACATTTCATCAGCCTGCTATATACCTCAGAGTCTATAAGATGACGACGAGACACAGTTGTCGGAGGTAGTTGTCAGGGACGTGACTGTGGAGTCTGAGGAAGACCTGGGGGATTATGAGGGGACATATCCTATTTGGGTGGATGAGGCAACTGGAGGCAGTGGTTCAGACTGTGAGACGACATCAGCCCACAAGCTGTTGAGAGAGCCGAGGGCTGCGACGAGGGAGAAGCCAGGGCCGAGTCACTACTTCCCAAGTGCTCCTAAGGTCACCTCCAGCCCATACTATGCGCCACTCCTTAGTTTGGGAGTACTTTAAGGATGATGAGGCTGATCCTCGTTTGGCGGTGTGCAAGCTGTGCCACACGTCAATGAGCAGGGGTTCAAAACGCAACAACCTGACCACTAGTAGCCTGCGGCAAACATTTGGAGAGAAAACCCCCCCACCATAATGGTTTGCACTTCTGTCAGCTGGTGACGTTGACACAGTTAGTCCAGCAACTGTGTCTCATCCAAGCCAGGACGTTGCAGCCCCAGCCCTGAAAGGACCCCTCCAGCTCCATCTCCCTCCCTCTCCTCCACTCCATGTGTCCCAGTGCCGTTTCAACTGTCTCTACCGCAGACATTTGAACGCAAGTGCAAATACGCAGCCACCCACCCCATGTGCAAGCTCTAAATGTGCACACCGCCAAGCTGATTAGTTTGGAAATGTTGCCGTACAGGCTTGTGGAGACAGAATCCTTCCGCAACCTTATGGAGGCGGCAGCCCCCCATTACTCTGTCCCCAGCCGACACTATTTTGCCGATGTGCCGTCCCCGCCCTGCACCGGCATGTGTCTGAGAACATCACCCACGCTCTCAAAAACGCGATTTGTGGTAAAGTCCACATGACCACAGATACGTGGACGAGTACCGGTGGCCAGGGACATTACATCTCCCTCACGGCACATTGGGTGAATCTGGTGGAGGCTGGGGCAGAGACCGATCGTGGGGCTGCACATGTGCTACCCATACCACGAATTGCGTCTGTGTGTCTCGCACTGTGGTAGGGAAGCGGCAGCAGGCAGTCCTGAAACTGCTGAGCCTGGGGGATAAGGGGCACTTGGCTGAAGAGCTCTTACAGGGCATCAGGGGGCAGACCAATGTGTGGCTGGCGCCGCTGAACCTTCAGCCAGGAATGGTGGTCTGCGATAATGGGCGTAACCTGGTGGCGGCTCTGCATCTTGGTGGGCTGACTCACGTGCCATGCATGGCCCACGTGCTCAACTTGGTGGTCCAGCGGTTTTTCAAGACCTACCCCCAGTTGAGTGAGTTGCTAACCAAGGTGCGGCGCATATGCGCCCATTTTCGCACGTCCACCACCGATGCCGCGACCCTCAGGACTGCGCAAGGGCGGCTACAAACTCCCTGTTCACCGGCGGCTGCTGTGTGACGTTCCCACGCGTTGGAATTCGACGTTACACATGCTAGGCCAGGGTGTACCAACAATGCAGGGCAGTTGTAGACTGCCAGCTGATCCCCCGAGGTGGTAGTCAGGCCAGTCAGCTTCCTCATGTCTATGCTGAGGAGTGGACGTGGATGGCTGGCATCTGCCAGGTCCCTTTGAGTAGGAAACAGAGATGGTCAGTGGTGATGCACACATCATCAGTGTCACCATCCCTCTGTTGTGCCTCATCCAGAACTCCTTGAGGAACCTAAGATCTGAGGATTCAGCAGTGTCACAGGAGGTGGAAGACAGTGACATTGAGAGCACCCTGTTGTCAGCGCGAAACTGAGGAGGAGGCTGATGAGGAGGAAGAAACTCTTGGGCACCATGCATCAGGGGGTGATTCCATGCTACCTGTTGAGCGGGTATGGGCGGAGGAGGATGAATTGGGGTTGGAGGAAGAGGGGGAGGAGGAGATGGAGAGTCCGCTAAGTGAGGAGGCTGAAGGCTTTGCGGTTGGCACAGTAGGGGCACATGGCAGACTTTATGCTTGGCTGTCTTTGTCATGATCCCCGGGTCAAGAGGATACTGTCCACCAATGACTATTGGGTGTACATCCTCCTTGACCCACGCTACAAGGACAACTTTGCCCAAATTATACCCGTGGAGGAAAGGAGCACCCGAGTCACTTTCTACCACAAGGCCCTGGTTCAGAAACTGCTACAGGCCTTTCCAGACCAGTCGAGCAACAGGGGGCGGACTGCAGTGGCTGAAGTTGGAGAGGAAGAGGAGGGGGAAAGTCAGTGTAGGCGCCAAGGGCAGGGGTACACTATTACATGCTTTTGCCAAGTTTCTTAAACCCCAGCAAGACAGTACGATACAGCCACAGGGCAGGCAGAGCCCTGCAGGCCTGCAGGCAGGCAGAACAGTACCGCAAGATGGTGAGGGAGTATGTCGCGGACCAGACCAACGTCCTGACCGATAACTCCACGCCATATAATTACTGGCTGGCCAAGCTGGATAGGTGGCCAGAACTTGCGGCAGTACGCTCTTGAGGTGCTTGCCTGCCCTGCTGCAAGTGTACTGTCTGAAAGGGTTTTTAGTGCCGCCGGGGGTATCATTACAGACAAACGGACGCGCCTCTCCACCGACATCCTCACATTCATCAAGATGAACAGGTCATGGATATCCCCCCAGTTCTCATCCCCACCTCAGGCTACCTCCTAAATTGCTTGCTTTCCTCCTCCTCCTCCTCTTCATCTGAGTTGCATATGCAACAATTTTTCAGGAAAGCCATCCGGCTTCCGACTAACAATTTTTCAGGAAAGTCATCCGTCTTTCTACTAACAATTTTTCAGGAAAGTCATCCGGCTTTCTAAAAACAATTTTTCAGGAGTCATGCGGCTTTGTAACCAATTTTTTTTATGAAAGGCCATGGGGTTCTATACACACAGTGCTGACGGAAGCCCATCAGCCTTTCTAAACACAATTGAATCTGTCCCATCATGAGAAAGTCCCCCCAAGGAGTCCCCACTGTAACTTGCTTCCCATACAACTACCTCACCCCCCGACACCTGTGTCTCGCCATTGTCCACCACCTCCTCAGACAACACTGGTAAATCCCCACTGTCAGCACACTAAGACTGCAAAAGGTCTTGCGAACTGGGGCAGAGAATGTTCTGGGGTAGCACCATCAGAGAAGGGGTGACTATGGGGTTCCAGGGAGTATGTGACCACATGCAATCCTCCATCTAAAAAGTCATACTGAGGCTCACCACCATGCTTTACACTGCAATCTATTACTGAGGCTCACCACCATGCTTTTACACTGCAATCTTATTGAAAGACAGACAATCAGGGGTTCACCGCCAGGTTGTCAGGCAGCATTTTAAGTGGGTCACCATTACCGTGTCCCTGAAAATTGCCTTGGGGTCATCGCCAGACTATTTTTATGAAAGGCCATGGGGTTCTATACACACAGTGCTGACGGAAGCCCATCAGCCTTTCTAAACACAATTGAATCTGTCCCATCATGAGAAAGTCCCCCCAAGGAGTCCCCACTGTAACTTGCTTCCCATACAACTTACCTCACCCCCCCGACACCTGTGTCTCGCCATTGTCCACCACCTCCTCAGACAACACTGGTAAATCCCCACTGTCAGCACACTAAGACTGCAAAAGGTCTTGCGAACTGGGGCAGAGAATGTTCTGGGGTAGCACATCAGAGAAGGGGTGACTATGGGGTTCCAGGGAGTATGTGACCACATGCAATCTCCATCTAAAAAGTCATACTGAGGCTCACCACCATGCTTTACACTGCAATCTTATTACTGAGGCTCACCACCATGCTTTACACTGCAATCTTATTGAAAGACAGACAATCAGGGGTTCACCGCCAGGTTGTCAGGCAGCATTTTTAAGTGGGTCACCATTACCGTGTCCCTGAAAATTGCCTTGGGGTCATCGCCAGACTATTTTTATGAAAGGCCCTGGGGTTCTATACACACAGTGCTGACGGAAGCCCATCAGCCTTTCTAAACACAATTGAATCTGTCCCATCATGAGAAAGTCCCCCCAAGGAGTCCCCACTGTAACTTGCTTCCCATACAACTACCTCACCCCCCGACACCTGTGTCTCGCCATTGTCCACCACCTCCTCAGACAACACTGGTAAATCCTCACTGTCAGCACACTGAGACTGCAAAAGGTCTTGCGAATTGGGGCAGAGAATGTTCTGGGGTAGCACATCAGAGAAGGGGTGACTATGGGGTTCCAGGGAGTACGTGACCACATGCAATCTCCATCTAAAAAGTCATACTGAGGCTCACCACCATGCTTTACACTGCAATCTTATTACTGAGGCTCACCACCATGCTTTACACTGCAATCTTATTGAAAAGACAATCAGGGGTTCACCGCCAGGTTGTCAGGCAGCATTTTTAAGTGGGTCACCATTACCGTGTCCCTGAAAATTGCCTTGGGGTCATCGCCAGACTATTTTTATGAAAGGCCATGGGGTTCTATACACACAGTGCTGACGGAAGCCCATCAGCCTTTCTAAACACAATTGAATCTGTCCCATCATGAGAAAGTCCCCCAAGGAGTCCCCACTGTAACTTGCTTCCCATACATCTACCTCACCCCCCGACACCTGTCTCTTGCCATTGTCCACCACCTCCTCAGACAACACTGGTAAATCCCCACTGTCAGCACACGGAGACTGCAAAAGGTCTTGCGAATTGAGGCAGAGAATGTTCTGGGGTAGCACATCAGAGAAGGGGTGACTATGGGGTTCCAGGGAGTATGTGACCACATGCAATCTCCATCCAAAAAGTCATACTGAGGCTTACCACCATGCTTTACACTGCTATCTTATTGAAAGACAGACAATCAGGAGTTCACAGCCAGGTTGTCAGGCAGCATTTTTAAGTGGGTCACCATTACCATGTCCCTGAAAATTGCCTTGGGGTCATCACCAGACTATTGGCCAGATTTAGAAAAAAATGGTGCAATTTGGGAGCCTCAGAGGCATCACTACATGCTGCCCCTGGTGTTTCCTATGCATTTCCAAGGTGTTTCCATCATTTTCTGAGGTTTTCAGATGTTGGGGCAAACTTGACTGTGCAGAACCTTTGGCCCCTGCAAAAATATTCGGGTCTCCCATAGACTTTAATGGGATTCGTGATTCGGCCCGAACCCACGAATCCCACGAAAAATTTGGGCCGAATTCCGACTCCCCGAATCTTTTAGGATTCGCTCAACTCTAATATTTTTATAGTGGGCAGAGCTTTTTTTAAAGCAAAAATTCCCCTGTATAAATACATTTTTGAAACCTAAAATGCTGGTCTAATAGTAGCCACCATTGAAAGGAGTATGGAAGTTTAAAGGGTGTCAATATGTAGCAAGTGCCTAGACTCCCTTTGTCAGTCACAGCAGGAATCCAATATGTTCAATTTTAAAAGGGGTTGTCTGGGGGGGAAGGAGGTCAGTTTGTTAAGGGGCAAGAATAGCTAAAAAAAACAAACATAAATGTTACATACCTACCACTGCTGGATTTTTTTTTTATCTCCCCAGAGGTTTCGATTCTGCTTCGGTTCCAGCTGCTATCAACTTCCTGGTCTCTGCACACAGGAAATGTCTGGAAATGTCCACTCAGTCAATCATCGGCAGAGTCCAGAATTTCCATTTCCTGTGTTTCAATCTAGGACCGGAAATTTGAGAGCTCCATGGACTGGAACAGGATCCGAACAGCAACAGCGGCAGATTGGTAAGGTGAATAAGGATTATTTTTTTTTTGACCAATTATGTCCCTTCATAAAAATCTCCCTGGACAACCGCTTTAACCAACCTAACTGTTGTAGTCCAGGTTGGGCAGTGGGAAAAGTAGCTAACTGTTCCTGGCAGAAAGTGGAGGGAGGAGGAATGATTTAGATGGTATGTCCTGAATAGTAGCAGCTAGAAACATGAAACTGGTCTTGTTTGAAAGATGGCATTCAGACAAGACCAAAATGACAGCTAAAGCCTAAGCAACAGAAGAGATATCACTGTTAGAAATCGAGTCCCGAATAATCGCGGGTAAAACCTGCTTTTACTTTCACTTTCAGCTGCATTCACAGCATCTCGAGCATACTGCTGTCATTCTGGTATTGTCTGAAAGCTTGGAATGCCAACTTTCAAACTATCCCATATCTCAAGCTGGTACCAAACCAGACATATGACCAGATAAATCAGCCTGTCAGTCTGGAAAAGAACAAGAGAGCAGCTGCAGAGCTGACAGGCTGCAGAAGAAGAAAAAAAACCCCAGTAAAAATAGATAGAAATGTAGCATAATCATCATTGTACTGACCCACATAATACAGTCATATGAAAAAGTTTGGGCACCCCTATTAATCTTAATCATTTTTAGTTATAAAAATTTGGGTTTTTGCAACAGCTATTTCAGTTTGATATATCTAATAAATGATGGACACAGTAATATTTCTGGATTGAAATGAGGTTTATTGTACTAACAGAAAATGTGCAATATGCATTTAAACAAAATTTGACAGGTGCAAAAGTATGTGCACCTCAACAGAAAAGTGACATTAATATTTAGTAGATCCTCCTTTTGCAAAAATAACAGCCTCTAGTCGCTTCCTGTAGCTTTTAATGAGTTCCTGGATCCTGGATGAAGGTATTTTTGACCATTCCTCTTTACAAAACAATTCCAGTTCAGTTAAGTTTGATGGTCGCCGAGCATGGACAGCACGCTTCAAATCTTCCCACAGATGTTCAATGATATTCAGGTCTGGGGACTGGGATGGCCATTCCAAAACATTGTAATTGTTCCTCTGCATGAATGCCTGAGTAGATTTGGAGCGGTGTTTTGGATCATTGTCTTGCTGAAATATCCATCCCCGGCGTAACTTCAACTTCGTCACTGATTCTTGAACATTATTCTCAAGAATCTGCTGATACTGAGTGCAATCCATGTGACCATCAACTTTAACAAGATTCCTGGTGCCAGCATTGGCCACACAGCCCCAAAGCATGATGGAACCTCCATCAAATTTTACAGTGGGTAGCAAGTGTTTTTCTTGGAATGCTGTGTTTTTTTGCCGCCATGCATAACGCCTTTTTGTATGACCAAACAACTCAATCTTTGTTTCATCAGTCCACAGGACCTTCTTCCAAAATGAAACTGGCTTGTCCAAATGTGCTTTTGCATACCTCAGGCGACTCTGTTTGTGGTGTGCTTGCAGAAAAGGCTTCTTTTACATCACTCTCCCATACAGCTTCTCCTTGTGTAAAGTGCGCTGTATTGTTGACCGATGCACAGTGACACCATCTGCAGCAAGATGATGCTGCAGGTCTTTGGAGGTGGTCTGTGGATTGTCCTTGACTGTTCTCACCATTCTTCTTCTCTGCCTTTCTGATATTTTTCTTGGCCTGCCACTTCTGGGCTTAACCACAACTGTCCCTGTGGTCTTCAATTTCCTTACTATGTTCCTCACAGTGGAGACTGACAGGTTAAATCTCTGAGACAACTTTTTGTATCCTTCCCCTGAACAACTATGTTGAACAATCTTTGTTTTCAGATCATTTGAGAGTTGTTTTGAGGAGCCAATGATGACACTCTTTAGAGGAGATTCAAATAGGAGAACAACTTGCAAGTGGCCACCTTAAATACCTTTTCTCATGATTGGATACACCTGGCTTTGAAGTTCAAAGCTCAATGAGGTTACCAAACCAATTTAGTGCTTCAGTAAGTCAGTAAAAAGAAGTTAGGAGTATTCAAATCAAGAAAATGATAAGAGTAACCATACTTTTGCACCTGTCAAATTTTGTTTAAATTCATATTGCACATTTTCTGTTAGTATAATAAACCTCATTTCAATCCAGAAATATTACTGTGTCCATCAGTTATTAGATATATCAAACTGAAATAGCTGTTGCAAAAACCCAAATTTTTATAACTAAAAATGATTAAGATTAATAGGGGTGCCCAAACTTTTTCATATGACTGTATAATCATATTATTTGTACCACACAGAGTAAAAAAATTCCACAAAATAATGTAAAAATTGCAGTTTTCTTAATCTTGCCCCCTAAAAATAAAGTAATGCACTATATATACCCCAAAATGGTTCATAAAAAACCTACAACTAATCTTGCAAAAAAAAAAAAAAAAAACATTTAGAAGAGAAATTAAAAAGTTATGACTGCTGGGACACGAAGGGGGAAAATATTATCGGTCCTTAAGGTGAAAATGAATGATTTCACTAAAGGGTTAAAAATGCAACAGTGTCCCCTGTGTTGTGTGTGGAAACACACATTAAAAACCTACAATAAAAAAGGGACATTTTTGCAAGGGTTTTCCCAATTTTAACGTGACTATTAAGAGGTTAAATCTAGTCCTGTATGTGGGAAAAATAAAAATCTTGGGTCCTTCTTTAATAATAATCACATCATATATTCATACTGCAGTGTGAATCTAATTTTTCAAATTTACACATGATTAAAAATTCACAAGAATTTCTTTCCATGGAACATAACATTTAATGCCGCGGACGTGATCATTTTGCAGCACATACACATGCTTGTAGGAAATTATTTTTTCTTTCCTTCACGTTATTTTGAATTGCTGAAAAATTTGCAATACAAACAGCTTTGTGCTCAGGCATTTAACATATCAAGCAGGATGATTCTTTGATTTTTTTATTTAGTAGAACACATTTCCATAAATTCCGCTCGATATTATTTTATTTTTGTGTGTGTGTGCGTGCAGATTTATTCAATAGCCCCACGTATCCTGTAGCCATGTCTTACGCGCTGCTAAGTTACTCTCTATTTCGTATGACATAGAACGTCTTTACTAAATGAAAGCTAATGACTTCACTAATGTTTTCTGCGACGTTGAATATTTCAAGGTGTGCGGTTGCTAAGTAACACAATAGCGCAACTTCAAAGCCTAATCAGCCTAAAATTAGCATGACATTCGGTTCTTCTGTGAAGCAGGACTCCACTGAACTAGTATCGGAGCTCTTCTAGGCAGGCATCGGCAGGAACGGGAATCTGAGATATTGGCTACAAATATTGAGGATAGTACACATATCAAATAGTGCCGAAGAGCTAATATCAAAATTGCAGGTGCATTCCAAAAACACCACACTCCTATCGACAAAGTTTAGCACACTGCAGATGTACAAGATTAAATCTTTACTGAAAAACATAAAGCCAGGTAAAACCCACATAAAAAGTTACTGACATCCAAAAATCACAAGTAGGTGCACAACCGCGTTTACATATAGATATAAATCAACAATATAAGTAAAGGGATACAAAGGGATAAAAAGTGAATAAAACACAATGTGGTGTAACCCCATATGTCATTTCATATATATAAAGTATACAGACCCGGCTGAATGGCACCTCCACAATGCACCCCATTGTAGAGGTAGCATTCAGCTGGGTCTGTATAATTTGTATATATGGAATGAGATATAGGGGTACACCACATGACAATTTTGTCACGTCAGTGCATTTTATTGCAAGTAGTGGGTGCAATGAAAAGCAGCGGTACTATCATTGTAGATGCCACATTCATACGTGATTGTGGTATCTGAGAGTAATAATACAGTGTAACATTAACATTTAAATTAAATCATACTTACCGCCTGTATCTGCTCGCAACGTGCCAGCCGTTGCCACCTTGCTTGAAGATATTGCGCAAAATTTTGCATAGCCTGAGATGATGTCATCACGGCATACGTCATACGTCACCACGCACAGAATTTCAGCCAAGATCTTCAATCAAGATGGTGGTGGCCCGCCCGTCGTGAGCAAATGGAGGAGGTAAGTATGATTTTTGTTTGTTTTTTACACTACTTCAGGTTAAATTGATTCACTAACATGAAGCACGATTCAAAGCACGATTTGAATC
Source organism: Rhinella marina (assembly GCA_900303285.1). Classification (NCBI taxonomy): domain Eukaryota; kingdom Metazoa; phylum Chordata; class Amphibia; order Anura; family Bufonidae; genus Rhinella; species Rhinella marina. The sequence continues at coordinate 10,794 of ONZH01014524.1, forward strand.
GGCTTTGTGGCGAATCAAATTTATCCTGAAATTTGGATCAAATTCCATATCTTTGGATTTCATTCACTCATCTCTAATTGTGTTTTTTCAGTTTGCATCCCTTTACTTATGTTGTCGATTTATACCCATATGTAACTTTGGTTGTCAGTTCCTTTTTATGTGGGTTTTATCTGGCTTTAACCAGTGAAAAAATATATAAACACATCAATAATAATAATACTGTTAGTAACAAGATTTTCTATTTTTGTATTTCAAGCCGTAATGGTAACAGAGCATATAAATGATGGTTACAGAGAATATCACTGGCGAGCCTTGCTCTTCCAGTGCAGATCTTGTTAAGGACCGCTCCAGTATATATGGGCTTTAGTTACAGCCAATGAAAACTGATAATGCCTGGCCACAATTTATTACAAGCACTTTTAGTGCCTCTCAGCTATTAAACAATGTCAAAGGCTTCATTTTCGACTGCAATCTCTAAAAGAAGGCTATGTTTTGTAAAGAGGGCTTCAATGCAATTACCAGCCAAAGGAAAAGCTTAGCTTGAGTGGATAAGTCCCTGATTATGACACAGCAATCACAACAGTACTTGGTGCGCTACTGCAATCTCTGTTAGAAAACATGTATGCTCATCATATCTCCTCTGCTTTCTTCAGTTAAGCCTTCAGTTAAGCCTTAAAGGGCAAGCAAACAGTAATAGTATTTGTATAGCGTCAACATATTCTGCAGCACTCTTTTATACTGCTTTATTTTTATTATTTTCTCAAATATTCCAAAAATAAAACAGAGCAGAATAATTTTATAACATGCATCTACATATTATTTATAATGCAAACTTCACATACCCTTCACCTTTCAAATAATCAACAGCACTTTACAATTGAGAGGGTACATGCAGGGGTACACCTAGCCTTTCTGCTGCCTGAGACGAAAACTGAAGCAGCACCCCTCCATGCCAATTTCTTAACCTAACCCCTTCCCTCCAGCCCTACTGTTAAAGACATACTTGGAAAACATTACATTCAGAGCTACAACACATACAGGGTAATACAGCGCCAAATACTGTGCCAAACAGATAATCCCCCTTCCGATGCCCCCCTCATGCCCCTAGCTGGTGCTGCCTGAGGCAATCGCCTCAACTCGCCTCATTGGTTGTGCACTCCCGGGTACATGCACAAGCAAAATCAGATATTACAGAATAATGCATTAATTAAACACTGAAGCATGAGGAGTGAGGTCCCTGTTCACATGAGCTTGCAATCTATAAGACCATAGCAGTGACACAGAAGGTAAAAGGACATGTTTCATACAATGAAAGTGTGTTATGGAACAAGATTATTATTGAATGGTGGGTAGGTTAGTAGAAGGACTTGTCATTCCCTTCCACTCCAGTACAACATTTCCCGTACCCTGAGATAAACCAAGGTGTAGCTGCTGAGCTCATAAATGTGGAGAGATATACAGGGCTAAAAAGCTCATTCACAGGGAGAGTTTGGAGAATGCATGACCTGTGCTGGCTCTGCAAAACCTAATTCCCCCTGTTTGTTTTTAAGTACCTAGGTGAGGTAACATGACATATAGTTAGTGCCCCCCCAAAAAAGTGACTTATGAAATTGGGTGTCCTGTGTTGGTTGGAAGAAAATAGAAGTTATTAGGAATTTTAACTCCAAGATCTGTGAGTCTGTCACTGCCGACCCCATTGCCACTGAAGTTCTTTAGAGTAAAAGAAATGTGTGGACAGTAATAAATGAAGGGGTCAGGTTCTGAGGAATTATTCAGATTTAAGAAGTTACATTCAGGAATGTGATAAGCTTGCCTAAAAGATTAGTGTGAGAGTCAGAAGTTTAAATTGTGTTCTTGAGTGAATGGACAACCAATGCAATGACCAACGCAGAATGGAGAGATCAGGTTGGAAAGAAAGTTGTTTTGAAGCATATGCAGAGCATCATAGAGCAGAATTAAAATGAGGTCCCTTCCTAAGACTTGAGGTTTTTTTTTCATCCTCTACCTAAGATTGGTAGTGCTAGGGCAGAGTCATCCCAAACTTTTAAGAATCAGCACTTAAAGTGGTTGTCTCATTATAACTAAAGGGGTTCCCTGGGTATACATTTTCTCCTTTCTCTGTGCTGCTTTCCCTGTCAGGCCTTGCAGTGTACTAATGTACTTGCTCTATTTTTTATGTCTATGCCCTCTGTGGAGACTGTATTTCCATTGACATCTCGACCAAGCCTCCCATGATCCTCTTCCTGTCCGAATCTTCACCTGAATGACCATAATGTCAGACCCATGTGATCTTGGAATGGTTGACACTCTCAATCCACAAGTAGGGTAGGCAAAGTCCACTGCGGCTGTGTGGGAGCAAACATTAGGAGGAGATGGCAAAGGGATGATGGAGGGTGTAGTGGTTTGAGTTTTTGGCCCAAGGAAGGATGTAGTAGGAGTTTACATTTCTGGCTAATCTTGCAGTGCACAGCAGTATAGGAAGTGTTGTGGCTGCAGCTCATTTACTCCCACAACCTGGAAGTCTGGGTCGTAAACAGTGGAGCGTAGCAGGAGCATGGAGACTGAAGTAAAGGAAAAGTTGACAGGTAAGCTATTATGCTGTGTAGGAGACTAGATGAGGTTTACCAGGGGTGCCTGGTTTACTCCATAGACTTCAATTATGCTTGGGTGCTTGGCCGAGCACTCGAACACCCCTGAGTGCTTGGCCAGAGCACCCGAGCGTACGAGCACATGGGTGCTCGATCATCACTATAAATTACATTTTTTTAGGATCCAGCACAGCCTTGTTAATTCCTTTGTGGTGTACCAGTCATAATCGAAGCCGAGTTTGGATCTAAGTTTTTACGGTTTTTCAGTTTAAAAAACAAATTCCGAAGGACACATGGGCAAAGGTTATCCTGATAAGACAAACCCTGCTATGGCCCTATCTCAACTAACCAACCAATATGGCGGTACACCAAAGACCACAATTTATTCAACTGCTCATGATAGCTAGTTAGATAGACAGTAGATAACTAGATAGATAATAGATAAATAGATAGATACAATTCAAAAAAAAGAAAAAATAGCAGCAGCACAATAGAGTGGAGTTTGGGTGCAATTCCTCCCATCCAGCGCCCGGCTCGGCGTTCCATAAACTAATAAAAATCCAAAGAATGAGGCAGCACTCCAAGACTTGTGCAAACGGTGGGTGGATTTATTCCATAGCAACGTTTCAGCTCTCACAATTGAGCCTTTGTCAAGCTTACAAAGGCTCCATTGTGAGAGCTGAAACGTTGCTATGGAATAAATCCACCCACCGTTTGCACAAGTCTTGGAGTGCTGCCTCATTCTTTGGATTTTTATTTTTTTAAATAGATAGATAGATAGATAGATAGATAGATAGATAGATAGATAGATACACAATGATGAACTCAGCTCTGCTATGGCTCAAAGCAAAGGGCAATTGTTTAGCGGACAGGCATGCAACAATTTCAGCCCTGCTATTCTGTATCTTCATTTCCACAGCTTGAAATTCTGCCTTAGATAAATTGAATGCAAAGCAAAGCTCCACAATAACAGCTCTAAGCGCTGATGTGTAGGTTTTTGAGTATAGTGTTAGGGGAGCGAAGCAATCGCTCACTGCTAACAATAACAGGAATTGTGCGCCTAATTACCTGTTCACTCTGCTCAAATGATTGCTCTGGAGTTTTTCTCCTTCCTAATAGAAAATATGCTGGGTTGTCAGTGATCATTTTAATTAGCTAGATGCAGGTTTTTTTTTTATAGGCTTCATGTTTTCCATTGCAAGAAGAAAAGAAATAATCTTTCACCCTTATCTTGTGGCAGAGAAGTTGGAGATGCTCTAATGCAATAGGTCAAATTAGCTACCATAAGTTCCTTAAGATGTCTAATTTATCACATTTATCTTGAGAAAATATGTTTGCCTCTGACAATTCTTAAATGAATGTTAATTGGACTTCTAGTTATTTTCATATTCTGCACTATTCTCCCCCTCAGCCTATAGACAAGTATTCATTGTGCTGCTGTAGGTCATTTCCTATTATCGGTATCCTCTGTCTAGTTAGTTTGCTGTGTTTCCAGCATTCCAGGTTTCCTAATTTTTATACTGTGCAGTCCATGTGTATGTGTAATGCTTCAATTTCAATATGAAAATCTAAATTATATTTCATAATCTATCTATAATGATATTTAAAATGTTAGCATACGGTAAAAACAAATTGTCCAAAAAACATATACTGTAAATAACCGGACCATGCTGGGCAACCAGGAGACATTTCTGAATCCCCTACAGCCAAGTAACCAGCTGTGAAATCTCCAACTAACATTTTAGATCCACCATACATTGGGGCATAGTAGTCAGACCTAGGTACCATTGGTACTGGATGATAGATTTAACAGAGCTTGTGCAATTACAACTACCTGACATGAATCGCCTTCAAGTTCAGATATTACATAGGTCCTGCATTCATCTGATGGCAGGTAAATACATACATACCAACCACTTTTTTCATGGGTTAGCTTGGACCCCCTAACATCAGTACCAATTCTACTATCCTGATGTAGCCATTACATTCTCCTGGTATCTATGCATTTCAAAGTAGAGAAAGCTGTGGCACTTCTTTTGACATTTTTAGAATACTGAATGCATGCCAAGACTAAATTTGATCCAGAAAATTTCAAGAAGGTTACCTCAAAATTAAATTCAGTGGGTGGCAATAGATTTCAGTAATGGCACAATGGAGCTAAACTACAATACTTGACACAGCCCTATGGTAAGAGTGGCACTGTTGTAGAAGTGCATAGGCATGTTATACTAACCTAACATATAGTAACATTCAGTACTAAGGTTAAAAAATACTATACAGATGTCCACCCTTAAAGGAGTATTCTAGTTGTTATAAGTTACCGTATCTTCTATACACAGGGTATGGGATAACTACTAGATTGGTGGGGGTCCTACTGCTGGGACCCCCACTGATCACGAGAACGGGTACCCTGTACCCCTCAGAGGTCTATAAAATGAAAGGAGTGTCAGGTTGAGCATACACGCTGCCATGTCTGCTGCTCAATTCACTTCTATTGATAGTGTCAGTCCAGTACAGCACTCAGCTATTCCCAGAAATGTCATAGAAATGAATGAAACAGCAGTTGATAGGGAAAACTTGTAACAACTGTAATACCCCTTTGTTTCTGTGAATTTTAAGAACTCCAATTTCTTACAATACAAATAATGCCCCATGCTAGCAAAACCTTTGACAGACTGAAGTTCACAACACAACTATTGGGTGGCTGCACACAGAGAAATGTAGCATAGACATCTTCTGACAGAATATCACAAAATCATGTTTATTTTTATAGCTGGTTAGCTCCCACCAGACTTCTCTGGATTGGTCAAGAGACAAGAGGATGAGTAAGGAAGGACAAGATGTAAGTTCATCTAGGGTCCAACCCAGGGGTGCACCTAGCCTTTCTGCTGCCTCAGGCGAAAACTGAAATGGCACCCCCCAAATACCAACTTCTTAACCTATCCCCTTTGCCACAATGAAAGGGCTCATTGCCCCTGGCCCTTCCGCTACCCCCCTTGCCTCTATCTGGTGCTGCCTGAGGCGATCGCCTCACCTGACCTCATTGGTGGTGCATCCCTGGTCCAACCTGTTCAATTTAAATTAACCTATTCCATACTTTTAAATACTTTCACTTTTCATGCCTATTGATGAAAAATTAAAATGTTCCCAAAATTAATCCAATCTCTTTTTGAACCAGCAATCACCAATGCCATTGGAGAATAGCTTTGCGATCTTACTGTGACTACTGCGATGTTGTCAAATAAACCCAAAAGTATCAACATTCTGCTTGCTGATTCTGATTCTAAAGTGTCACTATGGCAACACCTGTCCATAGCAACTGCATACTAACAAGGGCTTCAGTGCCAACAAGACAAAACTTCAGGGACTTTTACTTTAGATTCACTTAATATACTGAGAAATAGTAGAAGTTCTACATTTTTACACATTTTAGAGTCACAGGTGCCATTGACCTTCTATATGAAATCATTTGGTGTCATGTCAAAAAATTGCTATCAAAGCTTTTAAGGCTAAGAGTACAGCGGAGGTTACAGTTGTTCAATTAGTGCTGTACTTTGCAAGACTTGAGCACTTGACAAAAATGGTATTGCACAAGGTAAGAATAATGTGAGGCGGCTGGAAAATGCGTATTCATAGGATTTGAAAACCTGGTATAGTATATGTGACTGGATTTATCATTTTTTTATTTCTTATAGAGGAATACATATTGATCGTTTATCCTTAGGTTTGGCTTTGGTTGGGGACCCTCACTGATCAGGACTATTAGGGGGTTGTTGTGCCTGAAAAAAGTAGGGAGTCTTGGAGGTTGGACCCTACTGATCTCACACTAATGGTGTTTGTTGAGAACAGGCCTTTAAAAATATTTGGATACATTTCATGAAATTGATGAAGGATAGGTCATGATGTTCAGATTGGTGGAGGTCCGACTCTCAGCTCCCCTGCTGATCAGCTGTTTGAAGGGACTGTGGTGCTAGTGCTTGAGCTGATTCCTCCTCCTCTGCTCGTCCCATTTTGTACGACTGTTGTGTTGCAATTGCATGTCACAGTCCAACACCATTGACTATCATTACATAAAATGTAGCGCAGTGTAGCTGTACCCTAAATGCCCAAAAAGGTATTCAGATGAACAGGGGTGTACCACCAATGAGGCCAGGTGAGGCGATTGCCTCAGGCAGCACAAGGTAGGGGCAAGAGGGGGCCAGCGGAAGTGCCATGGGCAATGAGCGCTTTCATTGTGGCAAAGGGGTTAGGTCAAGAAACAGGCAGCAGAAAGGTGCACCCCTGCAGATGAATGTTCCCTCTGTAATGCAACAAACTCATAGGAAAAATATATTCAGCATAAAATACAACCTATGTATGATATCACAGTAAGAAGATTGTATACTATATAGGAATCAAATGTAAGACAGCATATTTCCTATACACCCAATCATTTTTCCAATAACTGGTGGGTATATACCATAACTACTTTAAAATAAAAACTACAAAGAAATTACATTTTGGCAGATCCTTGTGCTCACTATAAAATTGGATCGTTTACATAGAAATTGATGCAAATGTACCGCTGAGCTAAATGAGTCTTAAGAGCCTTGAAAGACAAGCCACAGATTTCTGTTCAGTTGGAGTTATATTCAACACTTGGCATTAGTGTATGTAAGATTATATGGTATGCCAGCTATGAACACCTATTGACTGGAGAATGGCAGTGTTTGAGAAAATAACAAGGTTCAGCCCAATGCGAGAAAAAACATGCATTTACCTGACCAAGAATGTATGATGTACAAACATTATTATTTATGTATCATTCCTCTACTCCTTTTTAGACATTGAAGGGCATCTATCAGCAGGTTTGTACCTATGAAACCGGCTGACCTGTTATATGTGCGCTTGGCAGCTGAAGGCATCTGTGTTGGTCCCATGTTCATATGTGTCAGCATTGTTGATAAAAATAATGTTGTAATAAAACTGGGCTTCTAGGAGCAATGAGGATGTTGCACTATAGGCTCTGCGCTCTCTGAAACTGCTGTGCCCTTTGCACTCTGATTAATAGGGCCAGACATAGGCCTCATGACATTTTCATTGCCTGGTCCTTTCAGTCAAAGTGCAGAGGGTGCGGAATTTGCAGAGAGAGCGGAGACTCTAGAAGTAATAGCAATGCCTCCGTTGCTCCTAAAGACTCACTTACATATATTAAAACTCAAATTTTCTTAGCAGTTAAAACTTTTTTCAGCAATGCAGGCACATATGAAAATGAGACCAACACAGATGCCTTCAGCTGCCAAGCACACATGTAACAGATCAGCCAGTTTTGGAGGTACAAATCTGCTGACCGAGGTCCTTTAAAAAGTTGCAAAGACTCGATTTTGCAACTTTTTAAATGATATTCTGACTTTTTTTTAGTGGCAACTGGTATTTTTGCACCTCCCTTCCTAAATTTCAAAAAGGGAACGTGAAGAGGATGGGGTGTGGGTAGGGAGATCGACCCTTGCACGCGTAAGTAATGACTGAAAAATTCCGTAGATTTCAGAATGGTCCAAAAACTGCCAAAGGCCCTAGTAAGACCTAGTAAGGTCAGAATTCGGACCCCTCTTATTATTATGTGATGGCATATTCTAGCATTCTTGCAGTGTTCCATCACTTTGATGGAAAACCTCTCTTAAAGGTCTACTTGAACATAGATTCTGTTTAAAGGGGTAGTCGAAAAACAGAGGCTTTCTGGAACAATACAGTACATAAATGTGCATTTTATGCAGCCACTAATGTCTTGAATAAGAAAATTCATCACTGATACTCCTTGGCTTGTCCCTGCAAGGCATATACACAATGCGTCTTTGGGTCATGACTCACATGCTGTACCTTGTGATAAAGCATACATTTCTTGAGCTCTTCAACATCGTGGTCATGTGATGACCTCAAAACATGATGTCCCTATGGACATCCAGTTTCCTTATTGTTACAAGCTCATTGTTGATTCATCATCTATGTGTCACGGGCCACATCAGGGATCATGAAGCCCTGAGGTCCACCCACACCTTTGCCCCTAACTACGTGCATGATCTGTCCTAGATGACAGTCCACAACTGAAAAACCATCCCTTCCTAACTACTGTAGGTGCTTGGACCTAAAAGGAGATAGATGGCCAGTAGAAAACAATCATATGGACAGACTGACCAACAAAACTGACAAAACCAGGAGAGACCTAACAGAACCAAGTCTGCATACAAAGATCAGAAATCAGATTCCAAAATCAGGGTCAGAGGAGTTGCCAAGGTCAGAAGTCAAGAGTCCAAACATCATGTAATGAATTTGTTATTGATGCAAGAACTACCATTCCCAGGGAACCTGGGGCCAGCAGGTTGCCTTTTTAAATAGGCTGCGCTTCCTGGTCACATGACATGCACAGAGTCATGTGACCAGGGATGTTAGCGCACTTGACATGAGAGCACCAGTCCTGATTGGCTGGGGCTCCTTCACACAAAGACCAGGCCTCCCTAGCAATCAGACACCAGCGCCATTTCAGAGGAACACGTCTGCTGGCACTGGACGTAACACTATGGATAAGAGGTCAGAAGCAGATAGAACTTTTAGTTTTTTTCTTGTAGTTAGTGGGAAGAATGGTAATATCTTTCCTTAGATGCTACAGACATAATTCTATGTACTTACAAATATTAGACATCAGACCGCAGACGATGGTTTTTGGATCATTGATTATTAAGTGTCAGTTTGCCGGCCTACTATTGGAAGTAGTCTAAATAGCTCTAAATTCCCAACCATAGTCGTCTTAATACAATACATCATCTATAATTTCAGTACCGCGATTTGGAGACCATTTAAAAAAAATCAATTTTTAATGATACTTCATCAGTGTCATAGTACAATGAGGGATGATACTCAAAATGCGTGCATGAAAAGAAGTCTAGTGTCTAATCTGTTCTTATTGATTGAATAAAGGTAGGTGGACGATGAGAATTCAGATATTACAGGCAATGATTTCACTTTGAGAACTTCCACCGGGAAGGTACTTTAAGCTGAGCCTGTCTGCGGCAACCGGGCTGATCTGATCTTCAGTGACATATGAAGCTGCCTTTTATAGAAGGTGCAGACATGCTGAATTGGCTTTTCATTCACTTTCTCAAGGAAAATACCATTAGCTCACAAGATTTAGCCTTGAATACTTAAGGAAGGCGTGATACATACAAACTGTTAACCTTCTTAAAAGCTTTTTCCAATCTTTTCTAAGCCCTGGAGAAGCTGATTTTACTCAGGCTCGGTCATTCACAGTAAAATGATTCCTTTGAGTTGCCTATAATTATAGCGTGCGGTAAGCAGGTATTTCCGACGTAAGCTCTTTGACTTGCCTGTATTATATTGGTCAAACTGAGCCTGGTCGTCCTAATTTTAAGATGAAAAGTTACCTTTGTGCCATTGTTTTGCTGGCTTTGTGTAAAATAAGTGAAAATGATTCCCTTTTCTTAAGGAAAGATAATGGACAATTTTTTCATGATATGAAAGGTTATAGAGGCAATATATCAATGCACTGGGTAAGTGCAACGTCCTAGCACAATAGGCCGGTAAAGAAAAGAAAATGTAAGGCTTTGCAGTGCAGAGTTTACTTTCAAGATCATCTAAGGTCTGATTTTTTTTTTCTAGTCTTTTATTGTCTGTGTGCCTTACACAGCAAAGATGGTTGAGATTCCTATTTTATACTGTCCTCATTGTCTAACATGAGAATATGCCAGGTTATCTTGTGTGAGGCAATTTCCTGATAAAAAAAAAGGAATGAAGTAATAGTATAGTAAGGTCTCCACTATAAAAATAAAAAAACGACTGGAGTCTATCATTCAATCTATACTGAAGTTAAAGTGAGGTTCCAACTTGGAATCACTTTAAAGACATTGCAGATTTGTAATTTTTGGGAAATTGTAAAAATGTGTAACATAGCATTGGAATAAAACTTGGATGCCAAAAGAAAGGATACCAAGCCAGGGTCAACACCAGGAGAGTCAGTAGAGTAAAACTTAGGCTACTTTCAGCCTTTTGGCTTTCGAGTTTTGAAATCCAATAGAGGCTCTCAAAACTGGGCCAAAACGGTTAAGTTTTGTCCTCATTCATTGTTAATCAGTTTCATTTTGTAAATCAGTTCCGTTTTGTTACGTTTTTTGACTGGACACAAAACTGCAGCAAACGACGGTTTTGTGTCAGGTCTACGAAATAGAATAAACCAGATCTGGCATGAAAATCAATGTAAGCCAATGGAGCCAGAGACGTTTTTTTTTCATTACAGAAAAAAACGGATCTGTCACCCAATGACTTACAATGATTTTAATGCCGGATCCGGTTTGTTCCATTTCAATTTAATACAACTCCATATGAACAGAACGGATGCAAGTGTTAAAATGAAGGGGGTCCGTTTTATTCAGGTTTTGAGATCATCTGCCAGATAACACAGATGTGAAAGTAACCTTACTTATTTTATAAGAGAAGCGTCATTATTGGCTGTGGATCTTCCTCTTTATAGCTCTTTTGTCTGTTCTCGCTATATATTTATCTACTGTATCTAGATTTTGTAGATGGAATCACAGTAATATACACAATGAGAAAGATTTTCTAAGCTAAACGTGCTAGAATTCTGGCTACATTTACATTAAAAACTGGTGTACATGCCATGCACCAAATTTATTATGTTTTAAACACTTTTTGTGCCTAAAAAATGTGCATAATTGTACCAAAATTTTGGCACAAAATATTTTTCTAAAATAATGGTTTGGCCACACAGTCAGCTTTCTTATTGGAGTGTTGGAAGCCAAAACCAGGAATGAATGAAAAAAAACTATGGAGACGTCATATTGATCCTTTATAATTTCTCTTCTTTTACTATCCATTCCTGATTTTGGCTTCCAAAATTGGCTGCAGAAACCCGACCATGTGGCCGTACCCTAAGTCAACCTAAAGGAAGTGCTGTATAGCACCATCTTGCTTGAAGATCAGGTGTGAGATCTTGCGTGGCTCGAGCTGACGTCATATGTCACCACGTGTGGGATTTCAGCCAAGATCTTCAATTGAGATGACAGCAGCTGGCCTGTCATTAGCAAATGAAGGAGGTTTTTTGTTTTTTACACTATTTCAGGTTAAATTGATTTGTTACAATAAAGCAGAGGAAATTCGGCTTCGCAGCAAATCAAATTTATCCTGAAATTCATATCGAATTCCACTTTGTTGAGTTTGATTAGCTCATCTCTAATTATGACAGGAGTAAATAAAATATAACACATTTTATGTTACTAGGATAAATATCTGTACATTTTGGGCATTAACAAATTGTATATATCAGTATATAAATTTCTTAAAAAGTTATTCTCCACTTAAATTTTTTTGATGGCAATAATTTATAGAATAGTCTAGTTTAAATATCGGTCTTGCATTGTTAATCAGATTTTTAAAAGAGTAACTTGATGATTATTATAGTAAATATAATATTGAGTCTCAAACAAAATTCTATACCTCATCCCTATAATACACAACGTTAACCTGTGCATTTTTTTAAACAACTAAATAAGGTTAAAATAATGCTAAGTTGCTGAAGTTATATTTTAATTTTCTTTTAATGATCTCATGCATAAATATAATAAGCCAACTGTGCCAAGAACTGGTAGTTAAAAGTATAATGCAATCCATCTATCCATACTGTATATGAACCTGTATGTGGATGTGATATTTAGTTACTTAAACCACTTATACAATTGGCAGTGCTTTTAACATAACATGTCAGTTGCGTTGAAAATGGATGTTGTTATGTCTTTCAAAGTAAAGAAGTTTTCTTTTTTTCTTTTCATTTTTCTTTTTTTTGCTTTTCTTAAGCAAAGCAGTTAAATGACTGACTATAATGCAGTTGTTATTCTTTAGATGTGACACACATGCTTTCGTGTTTTTCAGGAAAGGAAGAGTACATCGCCACATTTAAAGGGTCTGAGTATTTCTGCTATGACTTATCGCAAAACCCTATTCAAAGCAGCAGTGATGAAATCACGTTGTCGTTTAAAACCCTTCAGAGGAACGGACTGATGCTTCACACAGGAAAATCGGCAGATTATGTCAATCTGGCCTTGAAAAACGGAGCCGTCTCTTTGGTCATTAATTTGGGGTCAGGGGCCTTTGAGGCCTTGGTGGAACCAGTGAATGGAAAGTTTAATGACAATAACTGGCATGATGTGAAAGTAACAAGAAATCTGCGTCAGGTAACAGTAAAATGGATGAAAAAGTTATTCATTTTGTTTTCGACACAGCTAGGTAAAAACATTCTCAAGATTAAAAATACTAATAGATATTTGTTACGTTCAATAAACTTGAGCAGGGGCAGACCTAGAAAATACCAAGGGCCATACTGTACATGAGGGAAGCATTAATAGACAGGTAACATATATTTTTGGTAAATGTAGTGTGTTGTTGAGTACTTTTGAGGATATGTACACTTTTGGGAAGGCATTTTTTTGTTATTGCATTTGTTTCATTTTGGCCTAAAAATGATTTTTTCAGTTTGCCTTTTAAAAATTTTCAACTGTTTTTCTACAACTTTCAGTTTTAGTACACCAAATCCATTAGGGAGCTCCTCTGATTGATCAGTCTTTATCCCTTATTTCTGAACTCCTGACAGCTCATAAGCACTCATTTAGGCCTCTTTCACACGAGTGATACGGATTGTGTCAGGTTCTGTTCAAGAAAAAACTGATGGCGTTCAGTCAGTTTTGTCTGCAATTGCGTTCAGTGTTTCAGTTCTTGCAATTACTTTTTGATCCGTTTTTCGTGCGTGAAGTGAAAAACAAAAATTAAGAATAACACTCCTCAACATCTCCTAGCAACCATCAGTGAAAAGCGCATTGCATGCAGATTCCATCTGGAAGCCCTATTCACTTCTATGGAACCAGGGCTGCGTGAAAAACGCTGCACAGACCTATTGAAGTGAATGAGTCAGGAATCAGTCCAGATGCTATGCATTTGCATCACAAATTGCACCCGGATGGAAAACTCGTTGGTGTGAAAGAGGCCTTAAACTAAAATCTTATCAAATTAAAAGACTTTATCCATAATGAGTGTTTATGAATTGTAAGTACAGATAAAACCTACAAATCAAGCCGACGGAGAAGTTCTCTGATCGATTCCGTTTTAGCAGAGAGTCTGCTTGTTTGCAAATGCACTGAAACTGAAAATTAATATATATCTGATATATATTGATATATATATATAGATATATCTGTTGAAAATTTTTAACAAAGGTCAATTGAAAAACATATCTTAGAACAAAATAAGTAGAATGTAGTAATAAAAGAAAATGACCCCAAAGGTGTCTATAACCTTAAGATTAAGACTAATTTGTAATTGCATTGTATTAATTTAGTTATAGTCTACAGTTATTACAGTTGTTTAGTTCTATGATTGACAAAATTATTCCTTTTTTATTCTCAATTTTTAAATGACATAATTCATGTTTTTGACATTCCAAGAAACTAATAGGAATAAGTGTTTGAAAATCTGCCACTGGAAAAGGTAGTTTAATACGCTATTTAAACCCTGTCAGAGAATAACTAGGTAGGAGTCACTAATGCTGATCAAGGGGACAAAATAAGTATGTCCCCTTGGTGCTAATGAAACACAGCTCTTTATACTAAGGGCTGTGGGGAAGTGTGTTGAGTGACATCTCTCAGATTTGCTGAATAATTAAGATAAAGTACTCAGATAAAGGAAAAGCCTTCACTGTGTTGAAGAGTTGTGCTTCCTAGTTATGTAAGAAGCAAAGGAGCCTGTCCTGGAGACAGTTTCCCTTTGAATTAAACTTTTGGGTTCAGGTCTTAAAACTAAAATCCAACACATGCATTTATTTGTTCACATGCTTAAAGTGAATGTCTTACTTTTTATCCCCATATTTAGATCCTACATTTTGTGCTGATTAACTAAAGTGTACCTAACTTTTCAACAAACTTTGCATTAATCAATAGAACAGTGTGTTCATGAGGAATAACACTATTTCGGTTTTCTTCTGTGGGTGCTGAATGTTTATGTTGTAGTTCTACAAGGTCTGGAAAGTGAAGACTAGTTGCCATCCACTGCATTTAGAAAGTAGAAGAGAATCTGCTTCCTAACCTTCTCTTACTCAAAAACAGCTCCAGGATCATGCAGGATATTACAGAGAAATACTGACCTGTATGGTTGAGAATAAAGCACTTGGACTGAGATATAAACTGTAACAGTCTCTGTGGTGCCTCTTCTGGAGTTCTGTCTCACTCTGTTCCTGCTCACTCTTTCCTTTCCCCTCTACATAGACTTATTTTGAACAACTCTGTATCATAAAGCATAGATCAGACTTCTATAATGATGTACAGATTTAGCAAATGTTAACATTTTAATGTTTTAAATACACTTTTGATGTAAACTTTAAACTTTTTTCAAATATGCCAAGTTAAAGCTTTCTGCAACTGTGTAGTTAACACCTTAAAGGGACATTCCACTGTCTTCACCCAGGCAGCTCCCCTAATATGATCATTTCATGCTCCAATGCTCTCCTTTCTGTGCGATTCAGCAAAGGAGAGAAAATACTTTTTTTTAGGAGATCCGGTGATGTACCAGGCTCTCCATAAGGACTGCTAAGGGTCTCACTGCTATGCTCCTACCCAGCAGTGAGTTCCGTGATGTCATCTACACTAATGGGTGGGCTTTAGTGCTGCCCTAGCCTGTAAAATGGCAAGGGCAGCACTAAAGCCCACCCATCAGAGCCTGGGCGGAAGCCCCCACCTAGCAGTGTAAAAAACTTTAACAGAAAAGCTCTTCCAGCGCAGTGAAAAGGAGAGCATCAGAGCATGAAATGCTCATATCAGGAGGGCCAGAGGGATTGAAATGGGGTTATGTCCAGGTTCAGCTCTGAACCCGGAAAACCCCTTTAAGTGTTACATTTGTTACATCTGTATTAAAAAAAATCCAGCACAAAATTTGCATAAAACTTATTGGCACTTACCTTAACAAAAAACAAAACAAAACAAAACGGAGGACATTCAATTTAAGCAGCAAATAAAATGACATGTAAAATTTGCAGGCCAAATTCAATGAAAAAAATATACTTTTGCCTGATGATAAACATAAAAATGAAATGAATAGAGTATCTTCCCCATTGGCAGCAGAATGTAGTTTCCTTGCCTGTTATCATTGCTGACATCAGTTGGATCGAAATTTTAGCTGTACACTCTTCCTGGCAGCTTAGTTTCTTTTCATGTCCCAGTAGTTTGGATAATTCATGAATGATCCCAGTCATCCTTTTGCTTACACAGTGAAGGATACTATGATATCTATCTGTTGTGAACAAAGAACCATTGCAGTTTTTACCAAACAAAAAGATCAGAACATTAACAATGAGAACATTTTATCACTTAAAAAATTATATTAAATTGTGCTGCAGTTTTTTTTAGACATTGTGTTATTTTTATTCTTAGTACTATAAAATCATATTAAAAAATAAATTATTGAAGTCGTAACGTCAGGTTTAGGGATGAACGAATCTATTTGCCTCTTCGAAGATTTGATACGAATCTTCGTTATTTCCTACACCGACGCAAATCCAAATCTTTTCAGATTCGCTCTGGAAGATTCTTCCTAAATCATTGCACGCTAACGCTACGTACGCATCTGATAATTTGTATGCTAATGCGTACGTATTCAGTTAAGTAGCGTACTTTTACTGTATGTTCGTTATTTGTGTGGGCCTAGACAATAATACAATAAAGCTTCGTACGCACCGATGCGTTAGTGTTCTCGGGAATGTTCGCAGAACATGAATATTTTTTAACGCAACTTGGACTGAATTGAATCTTATCTGAGGGGGATCTTTTTAAAAATTTGGCGAATATTCGCCAAAGCGAATCTTTAAAGATTCCCTCATCTCTAGTCAGGGTAAGCCATCAGTATTAGATCAGTGTGGGTTTGACTCTTGGCACCCCCACCAATCAGCTGTTTGAAGAGGTTGTGCGGCTCCAATGAGCATTGTGTCCTCTTCTTAGACAAGTAATGTCACATTCATTGGCATAGGGCTCATTCACACGACCATATTTTGCGGAACAGGTGCAAACTCATTCATTTCAGTGGGGCCGCACACTGTGTTAGCAGTTCCGTTCCGTGGCCCCGCAAAAATATAAAATAGAGCATGACCTGTGAGAAAAGGCATGTTCTATCATAGTGGTGGCCATGTGTGACCCACAAATTGCAGAACGCACATGGGACAGTATTTGAGTTTTGCGGATCCACAGTTTACGGACCACAAAACACTACGGTTGTGTGAATGTAGCTGCAGTCCTATTCAAGTATAGAGTATATGTTGTGCTTGGTATGTTGTGAGGATGCTGTAGCTCTTGACCCTTTGAAATGGCTGATCGGTGGGAGGGCTGAGGATCGGACCCCACCGATCTAACATTGATGACCTATCCTGGGGGTAGGACATATATATTCTACTCCCCGAATACCCCTTTGATTATATACTACAGCAGCCACGTTTCAATAATAACATTATTAATTGATACTTTGGGTCTTTTTTTTTTTTTTTCTCCAGAAACAGCGCTGCTCTTGCCCAATATTTTAGCTTAGGCTTGCCCAATATTTTAGCTTAGGCTTGATTAATACTTTTCCAGATATTTGCAAGAAAAACTGCAGGTGAACATCACCATGGCTGCAAATAGAAAAGTAAAACAAAAAATGCAACAGCACTTGCGAACACAAACAATAAAATGAGTACATACAATACTGCCATACTCACTATCTACACGATACTAGAGCTACATTGTAAGGCCTCTTTCACATGAACATTGTGTTTTGCGGTCCGCAAATTGTGGAGCCGCAAAAACAACGGATGGCATCCGTGTGCATTCCGTATTTTGCGGAAAGGAACAGCTGGCCCCTAATAGAACAGTACTATTCTTGTCCATAATATGGACAAGAATAGGACATGCTGTATTTTTTTTTGTGGGCTACGGAACGGAGCAACGGATGCGGACAGCACACGGTTTGCTGTCTGCATTTTTTGCGGGCCCATAGAAATGAATGGGTCCGCATTTTTCCCATGAAATCGGAGCCCGCAAAAACAACATTCGTGTGAAAGAGGCCTAAATGTGAGATTCTTGGCAAATACTTTTGTACAAACACTTTGCCAGATATCAGACACAGGCTATAGCAGGCTATAAGAAAAAGTAAGAAAAAGCAATGCTGTTTTTTTTTTCTAGACAAGCATGCAGCCCCTTTAAAATTGTGTTCAGAAACAAGGGTAATACTCCTGTACATAGAAAACCTAAACACTCTTGTAAATCATGTCCCCTATTCATATACGTTTTTGCAACATATGGATTTGCAAAATCCATCTTGTAGGAACTCTAATAAATACAAGATAATTTCACTGTAAAGGTTCCAGAAGGAACATATAAAGGTTTTGGTTGCAAATCAAACAGCCTCCGCCCCTTTGGCAGACTTCTGACTTGATGCCAAAAATTTAATTTTTTAGGGTCTGCTCTCTGTATTTGTTAAAAGTTTTCCATATAGCAGCCACCATTATTAAACATATTTTTATAACTATACATCACGTCCATGATAGGAATATATCTTGTACAACTGAATGGTAAATTATAACATGTATTGTTTTCCTTGGGGAAACAAATTTCTTAACCATTCCTTATTATTCCGAAAATGGAATCTGGATACAGATTAATTAATTTCTGTAAGTATACAATATTTGGGAAAATATAAAAATATTAAATTGTATTTCTTTGTTAATTTTTTATATGTTACTATATTTTTTGGACTATAAGACTCAGTGGATGATGAGACTGACAATGCATTTTCAAAAGCTTTCGGCCAAATACTCGTTTGGTCTGAAATAACACATCGTACACATACATGTTCTGTTCAGCCAATTGTGCATGTGTTTTCAATGGGGAATAAGCCATTGCAAGACACTTCTGCTGGCAGCTTATTTCCCATTATTCCCCAACGTATACCGAACAAATGCAAATGAATTCTTTAGAATCAAAATTTTACACAAACATTTCAGAATTTTTATATATAATGACAATTTCATGTCATTTGAATTGGGAGAATTTTTGGAGAAAGAGAGAGAGAAAGTAGAGAGGGGAAGAGTGAGAGAGAAAGAAGGAGAGAGGGGAGGAAAGAAAGGAGAGAGAGAAATATGGACAGGGGAAGAGAGGAAAGAGGGAAGAAGGAGCGATAAAGGTAGAGACAGAGAGAGTGAGAGGGGGAGAGAAAGGAAGGGAAGGAGAGAGAGAAATATGGAGAGAGAGAGGGAGAGAGATGAGGGAGAGATAAAGGTAGAGAGAGAGAGAGAGAAAGAGAAAAAGGGGGAGAAAGGAAGGAAGCAGAGAGAGGGAGAAAAATGGTGAGAGGGAGAGATTGAAGCACTTTCCACTTGGGTTTAAATCAAATTAGATGCTTGATACTAGAAAATCAGTCCCAAGTTCAATTTACAAAAATTCACTCATCACTATCATCCGGGCCTGTCATAATTAGTGGTTTTTGACTAGTGTATGGACACCATAAGTTTAGATGAAAGAAAGAAATATTCAAAAAAATTCCACCCTACTATTGTATTGCATTACATAGCAGAACCATAGCTAGGGTTATTTTTGGTGCCTTAGGTTTGGCCAAGGAAGAATAGGTTTTGGCTCTCTCCTGACACCTGGGCATTGGCCTTTCAACCAATCCATAGCTACGTATTTTTGTTATAGTTATATTTGGGAATTCACTATATTCATGGCACCTGCCATGCTGCTTTCACTGAATACTCTACATCATTCATTACCTCACTAACAGTCTTCATGACACAAGTACTAACTACTACTCATTGGATGGGATCTGTTACTTATCAACAAATTACCAGCCATTAATTTATACAGATCACACACACACATACAAGTACAATCATATCGCACATCCTAATCAAGGGGGCAGGAATGAGGAGAGAAACAAAGCAGGCAATAGTTTTTCTCATGTAAGTTTCCTCTCTCATTTGCATTTATTTTCCCCTTCTATCACTTTTGGGCTATTACATTTTTAAAGTCTTATAGTCAGAAAAATACAGTAATTCATATCTCAATAATGAAGTTGTGTCCGAAATATTCTTTCTGCACCATAAGTAGCAGGGCAATTCCATCTCTTATATGGGAAGTCTATAAATGCCCAACTTTCTAGATTTGCCTTTGCTCATGAGATTCGATAAAAGAATAATCAAACAATCATTGAAATAACAATATTAAAGTAATGAATTAGACATTGTACAACCTACTTGGTGCATGCTTAACAAGGCAGTTACAAAAAAATACCCATTCAACTCATTTTCTGTGTCAGGATCTTCTTTGCTTTGTTTCATTGCAGTAAACTGTGACCCCAAAAGCCCATCAATATGACCGAAAGAAGTTTTGGAGTTGAGGAGGATTCCTTGAGAGCTGTATATTCAGTAGTAGGGGATTCAAAATTAATTTGTGAATTTGTCCAAAAATAAAAAAGTGAAGCCAGTAAAAAAAAGAGTTTTAGAATCCATGCCAAGGAAGCAGACATTTTGATTCCTTAGCCATTTTTTATGTCTGTCAGATGTATTTAGCCTAAAGACAAAAAGGAAAAAAAAAGATAAAATGGGGGACTAGCGACCATGTGTCCGTTTTTGTTCAGTACAGAGCTGATAAGTTATGAAATATAATTGCAGGACAAATACTACTGTGGTTGCCTCGGTGGAGGCCTACTTGTTAGTCTGCTTTTTTCTTGTAAAATTTTTTTGCCCTTTTTTTCTATGTTACTAACATGCTTAATAACTAACATGTCACTCATGGAATGTGTCATTCTACTAACCGTTACCTGAATCAAAAAATGTACTAACATGGTAGTGACCATCTTATTTTTTTAAGTAACAATCGTTATTATGTTCACAGTTTTTAATTTCCTTTCTCCCCCCTTCTCCACAAAGCACTCAGGCATTGGACACGCTATGGTAAACAAACTACATTGTTCGGTAGATATCATTCTAATTGTTTCTTATTTTGGGTTTGCCGTGTGTTTTCCTTTCTTTCTTTTAACTGTAGACATCATTACAAAAGAGGAACTGCGGTTGGTACTCTTCTGCTTACTTTCAACTCCTTCTTTTCATCTGTTGTTGACCTCCTTAGTTCTTCCTGTCCCTATCAAGTTTTTTTTTCTATTTCTTTATGACTTTATTTCTTTTCTTTTTTTTACTCACACATAGGGGCATCATTAACTTTACTACCGTTTGCATCAAGCTGTAATTAACAAAAACAAGGCTAACCTTTGGCTGGCCCAGGTGGCTACTGGCTCGGCCACCCTCTAACCATTCATAATGCATGGCATGAACGCTTGACTCGTGTTGTCCATACATCTTTATCCATCACAAGCAGTCTGGTTACTTACTTCCCCCCTTTGTCTTTTGTTTCTGGTCTGTAGTGTGTATGGCATGTGCACACTAGAGTGCGCTATCGACATTTTTCTTTTGCGTTTCTTTGTTTTTGTTTACGTTTTGCATGTTTAATTTTTCGCTGCTGCTCATTTGTTATCAGTGCAAATAGTGGTGGTGCTTATAACCGCTTGCGTCATTTATGTCTCCCTTCCCCCAAACGCATGTTTTAACTAGTCAATGACAGACTACTAAACTTACTAATACGTACAACAGCTGAACTAACCTAGAAAGCATTTTACTAACACCATTTTTGTGTCTGCTAAATAACTGTTCAGTTGCTGTAGGGACAATACTGACACTAGCTCATTAATCAGACAACAGCTGAAATACAGTAGTTTAGAACCTTTTTAGGGGAAGATGAAATCTAGAATCCAAGACCAAACTTCAAACAGACATGAAAATGGATTTCCAAACTAGGTTTCAAATCAGGCACATCCCAGAACTGCAGTATTTAGGTCTGAGTATAGCGTGTCCTTTCCCTGTGCTTTGTTATGTAGGTAACAATTTCAGTGGATGGGATTCTGACCACAACAGGCTACACTCAAGAAGACTACACCATGCTGGGTTCAGATGACTTTTTCTATGTTGGAGGTAGCCCCAGCACAGCTGACTTGCCCGGGTCACCAGTCAGTAACAACTTTATGGGCTGTCTTAAGGAGGTAAGTGTATCTATTCGTACTGCATTCCATGAGAGCAAAATTATTTTCATTGATGCTTCTTGGCCACAATAACATTGGAGAAGGCCAGAAGAACATTTTTTGTGTTACATGAATATTTCCTGCTGTAGTTCTTGCTGTTTGATTCTATAATCTCAATGTATTACATTTGTGAATGTTGCTTATGGCTTATTTTCGGTTGATATCAGAGTTTTCTTTTATCATATCTGAATTTTATCTTAAAGGGGTATTCCCATATGGGACATTTATGGCATATAACTAGGATATTCCTTAAATGCAAGATAGGTGCGGGTCCCATCTCTGCAATTCACCCCTATCTCCTTAAGTGAAGGAAAGCAGCCTTGCCTGCACAGCCACCCTCTGTTCACTGCTATGGGAGTTCCAAAAAGTGGAGTGCACATTAATGTGAATGGAGAGGTAGCCATGAAAGTGCGTTGCCCCCTCTCTTCAGCACCATAGGACTTGCAAAAATAGCTAATCGTGCTCGCTTTGCTATTTTCAGAACTCCCATAACAGTGAATGGAGAGCACTCTGCTCATATTCTGTGCACTCTCCTTCCCTTTGGGTGCCCTGTTCTGGAGATAGGAGTGGGTCCCAGAAGGGGGATCTGCCTGTAGCTACGTATATGACATTGGGGGCATATCCTAATTATATGCCATCAACGTCAGAGATGGGAATACCCTTTCAAGTTAGCAATGGAAACAAATGTGTAATGTGTGCACTAGTGGATATTTCTGTTGTCTGATTTTTAAAAATTCTTAAATAATAACCAATGACTAAGTCTTTACTACATGGTAATACAAACTGTAAAGAAGCCTGAGGTCCCCCTGTTGCCTTCTCATTTGTTTGCACTGTAGCTCTGAATTGGCCACTGCATGTAAGCAGAAGCCCAGCACCAGCTCACTATGGAGTTAGTGCTTGTTTTGATTTCTTGTTCAAGAACAGATGACTACAAATTAAAAGCAACTACAATTTCAACAAGAAAGATATTTGGCATACATATACTCAGCTAATGTAGTGAGGGTGGCGGTGGGGGGGTGATATGCTTTAACCTAATTAAACAACTGAATCATGAAAAGCATTGGGTCTATGTAAGGCAATAATTAGTTGAGGGAGTATTTTTAAGAACACTTTTTCTGACCATTAGTCCATATAATCATGGCAGCAATCACCTGACAACCGAGCAAATGCCAAGCTTAAGAACTATCTCTACTGGCAGCAGTTTTTCTCTGTGTAAACTATACATTACAGAATGGTCACCATTCCATTTTCTGATACAGAGCTTCAATTTACCATTACAGAGCATACAGAATAAAATGTAAAAATTGCATCCACCAATAGGTTACTGCATGCTGTTTGTTATCGTGCTCAATTAGGGAATTTATCATCTATGGTATTTTCGTAGTTAGTTTTGCTAGAGGTTACTTTGCTATTATTTGCAAAGCATTTATCAAAATGTTGCATGATGTTGCTAAGTTTGTTGCATCTTTAAATATGTGTAGGGATATTTCTTTAATTTTTATGCACCACTCCCAATTGAGTGATATTTTGCAAAAAATATGCAAAATTTTACACCTTCTCGAATCATAAATGTGCCCAGATGCTGGATAAGTAGTGAGTTACAGGCACTTTCCAATGCACTTTTACAAACTGACATGCATGACACAAATTGCTCTAGTCATTGATGTAAATACTTAATTAGATAATATATGTCAGGACATAGGCTCAAATATAGGCCAATGTATAAATAGTATACAGTAAGCTTTGGGGTTGTTATGATTTTAAAAAACTTTTTTCCCTTTTTTTAAATTTATGTTTAGCCCCCTTAGGCAACCTGAACATGCGATCATTAGCTCACTACTGTAGACTTGAATAGACTTCTTTGCAGTCTATGGTAAAATCACTGTGTTTCCAGTGAGTCTAGCGGGCCTTGGAACCTTCACAAGGATCCTGAATGTCATGACAATCGAACGGCTCCCATGATCTCTGTGGGTAAGCCATTTAGTCACGTGGAGCAACCCACTCCCAGTAAATGAACCCTCAGATGCCATGGTAAATTTTGCCGATCATGGAAACTGCCAGCAAGTGTCTGCTGTATAACACTGCCATCACCTGCCAGATATGATGCCTATTCATCACAGAAGTTTGGACAAAATGTTAATCACGGGTTAACATTCCCTTCAGGCTTTACTGTATAAATTAGCTCCTACTGTTGGTATAGACTATAGTTTCTCATAAAAATATTTCCATTTTAGGCTTTCTTGTACGAGCATTAAGCATGATTCTAAGCATAAAATTTTTATATTATATCCTTTAAAATTGTGGAGCACATCATTTTAAAGCAGTGTCTGGTTTTAAACATTTAACATTCAAGGTATCAGAACGATGTCTGGCAGAAAAAAAGGCAGTTCAAGCATGAAAGTATGAAATCTGAATAGCTGAGTGAGTAACTATATAATAGGGTTGTTTTATAGAACAAATGCAATTCTTGTATCTGTAGTACTAGAGCAAACCACACATCACTTCAGACTATGTGGGTAATGCACTGGGACCCAGAAGGAGAATGCACTTGTACTTTTGTTCATTTTGATTTCATAAATGATAACTTCACCTGGTTAAATGGATGAAAAATGGATGAATATATAATAATATGGAACATGAATGAAATCTATAAAAGTATTGGTCAATCATCTAGCGTCACAGTAAATGTAAGAAAAGTATCAAGATGCCTGCTATAGAGGCAGATTGTGTATCATGGAGAGGGCTCCTTAGCTCAGGTTCACCCCAAAGACAGGCATCATAAAGGTTCTGGGAGGTTATTAAAAAAGGGACAATAAACCAATCTAACGGTCAGATAACCTTTGTTAAAGAAATTTAGTTAAGCTACTTTCACACTAGAGTTTTTAAATTCCGGGATTGAGTTCCGTCATAGTGGCTCAATACCGAAAAAAAAACACTTCAGTTTTCTCCCCATTCATTGTCAATGGGGACAAAACTGAACTGAAGACAACGGAATGCTCCTGAAAGCATTCCATTCCGTCTTCAGACCGGAGAACAAACCGCAGCATGCTCCGGTTTTCTCTCCGGTCCAGGCATCCGCACCAAGACGGATCCGGAATGACCCCCAATGCAAGTCAATGGGGATGGATCCGTTTGGCGTGACACACCAGTAATCCGGATCTGTCGTCCATTCACTTGCAATGGTGGGTCATTCCGGATCCAGCTACACATATACAGAGATACATACAGACATACATACATACTCACACATACACACTCACATACTCCAGGCAGCATGTCTTCACGCGCCTCCTGCGCGCAGCTATGACATTTCCCCACTGCACCCAGCAGAGGGCGCTGTGGGGAATCTTCACTGCGCGCAGGAGGCGCGTGAAGATGTACTGCCGGCGTCCCTGGCTGGAGTATGTAAGTATGTATGTGTTTGTGTGTATGTGTGTGTATGTATGTTCTCTGTGTCTTGTCCCAATGTCTGTGTCAACATGTGTGGGGCCTGAGCGCTGCTCCGGCTCCACACATGTATCAGCGGCAGCACGGATCCGTCAGCACCCTTTAGGTGCCGGATCCTTGCTGCTGCTAGTGTGAAAGAGGCCTTAGTTGGTGAACACAATAGTGCTAGGGTTGTATTTCATTATCAGGTGGTCTCCATCTCCTTATATCCATATCTCTTATATCTTATAATCTCTAATCTCCATTAGATGTCACATATGCTTAAAAATAAAAATGACTCATAATCACTTGATATGTCTATAGGAAAACAGGAACTTAGCAGAAGTTGAAATATGCATATGGAATTTCCCAGATAGATGAAGTAATGTGTACGTGTCCTCATTAGCACTGGGCGGCTACCATCATCATTCTTTTGATTTGATTTGATGTTACATGTATACTTGTATGATTGTGATTGGATATATTAAATTTGATGACAAAGGGGGTTGTGATTACACCAACATGTATTTCTAATAAAATTAGCTCTCTGGGTGTAACCAGGAGAGATATGCATGATCAGCAATGAAACGACTGGACGTGCATTTCTTGTGCTGTGGCCGCACCCTCTTACCATGAAGGGGGAAATTTAACATAATTTGAACACCACAGACAACTGAGTATTAAGTCCAATTTGGGACTTATCCTAAATTGTATTGACATGTGGTGCCGAAACGGGAAAAATCCATCAGATATCCAAGGGGATGATCGTGGAAGAGCTTTGGTCATTATGGCAACTGGGAACTGCACCTTCAAATACACAGGTAAGATATTTTTCTTACTTTGTGCCTTCCTGCTTGTTATGACCATTGTTCGAGTATTGTCCTTTTCGGAATCTTTGGGATTTTAAAAAAACACCTCCTTGTCTGTGGTAGGGTGAATGGAATGTCTGAAACCTAGGTGTATGATAGAGTGATAGAGATTGCCTGTGTTTTATAATATGACGTGATAGAAATTAAGGAACTGGAAAAAAGAGGAAGTTACAGAAAATCAAGAAAGAGATTTCAATGCTTGCATTTAGTTAGTATTTAAAGTGCCCACCTCTCTGTGAGGTCCACAGGGATCCTGTAAGTTGACCTGTGTCTTTGCTTTGTGCATCGTGTGAGCAGGTTGGTGCCCAGTTAGTTACGCTTTGCGTGGTATGAGCAACTGGGGCTGATTAGTTACGCTTTGTGTGGTATGAGCAACCAGCAGTACGTGAATCATCGGGTTCACATGTAGTGTAGTGGGACACAAAAGGTGTGTGTCTGGTTGGAGAAGGGACGGATCCACTCTTCTCCAAGTGGATCAGGCAGTAAAAGGCTCTGAAAAAGGGGTGCTCCTCTGGGAGAGAGGTGACTGCAGGGGATATCATAGAGAGGCAGAAGAGGAGGAGGGACAGTGAGAGATATAAGCGGAATATTCAAAAGAGCAGGCATGTCAAAAGATGATTAATCTGGAAATCTAGATGGTTTAAATCTGGAAAGTTCCATAGTGAGAGAAGCAGCACATTCGTTGAAGGTTAGGCAGGTGAAGAAGGTAAGAGCAGGTGGAGAAGGTGAGAGACTAGGAGCAGTGGTTCAAAGATGGCATAAAAAGAATGATGGAGAAAGAATTGGGAAGGGAACACATATATGTATGTATATATGTTTTTACTTTTAAAAAGCAAAGGAAAGAGTTAAACATGAGTGGAGTGGTAAAAAGGGGAAGTACTGGCTGCTGCTTTGAGAAGGACTTAAACGGCATTTTCTTTGTCTTCCGTCTCTTGTGGGGTCCCCGATAGTCATAAATGTATCATTTCTGTAGAAGAGGAGAATGAACCGCGAAGAATCAGATTCTAATCAGAATCTGATTATTTGATAACATAGAATTGCAGTACTTCCCATTTCAGATATTGTTTTGGCAGTTGTGGTAGTGTATACTAGTAGTGGTAGCATATGAAGGAAGATGTGTCAGTGTATACTGCTGCCATTAGTGATTATTTCAAAACTTTTGATTTGCTTGAGTATGCTTGGCTTCTTTCCCAGACTTTGTGGTTCGTGAAAAAAAGAGGAAGTATGGATGATGTTTCTTTGGTAAAGGAAATTAAAGTTAACAATCTAAAAATCTCAGAGTTCAGTAATAATATCCAGGAAAGGAAAAAAATTAGAATTGAGTCAAAAGAAAAACCACGTGGTAAAAGATGAGCTCATTCTTACATTTGATATTATGTGCACATTATTTTGTTTGCAAACTAAAGATTTTGTGAGTTCTATTTTGCAGCCAAAATTAATGGACGTCAAGGAAGCCTGTTGTGTTTCCCAAATGTTTAATTTGGTGGGGATTGTGCCTAATCTGTTTTTTAGGAGTGAAGAAAAAGACCAAGAAATCCTAATATATTTGGCAGATCTGCATAAAATATAATTTTCATTAATTCTGTGCTAAAAACTTTTCAAGGAGTCATGCATATATTTTTTTGAGTTTTTGTTGGAGCTTCAATGCATACTGTATTTGTTTGTGTGTGAAGTGTGTGATGGGCCCTTGTCAGTCTAATCTAATGGATAGAAACGTCCTTAAAGACCTTAAAGTTAATAGGTCGGAATTGTTGAAGCATAAACTAAAAGCAGGATTTTTATTTGGTTCTTTTCTGCTCTGTAGAATCTTCGTTAAAAGACCATCTCACTGCTAGGTGATCCAGCTATGGATGCTAGATGTGTGTAATCTTGGAATAGCCCACTCATTTAAAGGTAGAGATGAAGCTGTGTACTGTGTCTGGTTGTGGTCCCTGGATTCTCTAGGGATCTGAAAACTTTGCAACATTTTCCCAGTAGAATAAAATGTTGAGTAACATGGATGCTCTTAAAAACTTAGGCAGTGAATATCAATGATATTCTTAGGATACAAACTCTTTTACTAATTTACAAAGACAGAAAGCCCTATGGTATTTAGACATTTCTAGCAATATTCTAGTTTTCCCTTAGCATTTTTTGCCCATGGATTGGTAAATTTCTGCTCGGATGATAAACCGAATGTATATGTATAGAGGGCTGCCAGATACTTTTTGAATAACTTAAGCTGCCATATTGATTTTTTCAAGATGATTTTGCTGTTTACCACCTGAATACATGATGCAAGAGATAAGTGGCCACCATAGGGTGTATTTGGCCATACACATGAAATACTTTTTTTCCAGAATGATCAATGAATGATCCTAAGCTGCATTCTGTTTTTTTTGTTGAGTTTTCTTGGCCTTGAGTTGGTGATGACAAATACGTTTATGGAGCAACATATTGTTTTTCTTCTTGTGGTCTAGTAGCAGCCTTCTACCTTTCATTCACTGAAATAGATATGCATGCTTGAATTGATGAGCGTGCATATTTATTATGGGTTTGGCAGAAACAGAGTTGGCCCAACATAACATGTACATGGCCCATCTTAGTCATCAGATGATGACTAAGATGGGCCATGTACATGTTGTGGATGATCAATTAGTAGTTCATCTGCAATGCACTTGACATCTCATGTTATTGGCCCACTTTAATAAGTAAACTGGGTTTGGATAACTACATCACAAGGCACATATGAATGTGAAGGTACAAAAGTAAAACAGTTTGTGGCCATTTTGCACAACTTGCAGATAGAGTTTGTCATGGTTATTTGCAGGATGAGAACTCTTACACTAGTGGAATATAATTCTTTAGTTTCTTAATCAACTGACTACAAACTTCTAGAATAAAATTATGATAATAAAAAAAACTGCCTAGATTTTCAGGACACTATTTATCTAGTATATTGCAAACAAATATAAATACTGCCTCAGCTTCATCACCCTGGTATAAAACCTACAAAATTAATAGGACCTACACTAAAAATCTCATCAGAATAATAATGTACCTTAGCTTGATTCATCCCACTCTTCATCTGTAAAAGATGGTGGTATAAAATCTGCCATAAATTTGCCTCTAATTTTAAAATGTGTGCAGTAAGGATGATAAAGGCATGGATAGAAGCTTTGGTATTTCCTGGTTTCAAAATTCATAAATATACTGTACATTAAAACTGTCCTGCAGGAGGCAAAAGGCATTATACTAACACATTAATATAGAGTTAATAAAACAGTCTTATGTAGCACAGAAAAAAATCTAGATTCTTAATTCTTAAACTAATTGTTTTTTTAATTCCACCCATTACAAAAATCATGCAAGTGCCAAATGTCAGGACATTCAGGAAAAGCATCCAGGGCTCTCTTGAATGTATTTGTACATTGCAATAAGATCTCTCCTAAGCCATCTTTTTTCGAGACTATACAAACCCAAGTTTGTTAAAGGGAGTCCGTCACCTTCATATTCCCATATAAAGCATATGTATAAAAAATGTAATGGTACCTTTGTCGCTTTCTTTTGATCTTTAGAAGTTGGAAAAATGTAGTTTAAATCATATGCAAATGATTCGCAGCCCGGGCTCCTGTGCTTTTTTACATATTTTCCCCACCCCAGCCACTGCCTCTGCCCGCCCTGCACCTGACTCGTGTCCTCATTCTGTGCCGGCGAGATCCCGCACCTGCGCAGTCTCTCGCCGGGCCGGGGCATGCGCACTGCGATGCCCATTTTGGGCACGGCATCGCCGAAGTCACTGCGCATGCGCCGTCGTGAAACCTGAAACATGCTGTGCGCCTGCCCCGGCCCGGCGAGAGACTTCTCAGGCGCGGGATCTCGCCGGCACAGAAGGAGGACACGAGTCAGGTGCAGGGCGGGCAGAGGCAGTGGGTGGGGCGGGGAAAATATGCAAAAAAGCACAGGAGCCCGGGCTCCACGCCAGTAAATGCTGCCTCCAGGCACTTCCAACGAATCATTTGCATATGATTCAAACTACGTTTTTCCAACTTCTAAAGATCAAAAGAAAGCGACAAAGGTACCATTACATTCATGATTACATCTGCTATGGGGCTATTTAAGTGCTTTATATGGGCATATGGAGGTGACAGACTCCCTTTAACCTGTCTTAGTATTGAAATTCTCCCATTCTTTTAAAGGTGCTACCTAAAATTTATTTTAACATCCCTTTTCCCCTAGGACAGCAGTACCTGTGAAGAAATTCATACTTACCTACTCTCCACTGCTCTATTCCCACTCTGTAGCTCTTAGCAATCTTCATGGGACTTCTAGTCTTAACCTCTATATGGACAGGGTCACATGCGCCACCACAGCTATTGACATGTCACCACTGGGTCACAAGATAAGGGGGAACTGCCCCCATCTGGAGAAGAAAAAATTCAGTCTCTAGAGGTGACAAGGCTTCTTAACCATAAATTTGAGGAACCATATGAACTATAAAGGTTCTCATTCATCAAGGTCATGGTGTATCAGTAGTAACACGTCAAAACAACTGGACTTGTATTTTGTTTTCTTGATGCATTTGATTTCTTGATTGACTTGTATGACTGAAGCTTTTAGGTGTGCCACTTACACTGCAGCTCTAACACCTCTCCTGACACTTTAACCAGACTTAATAGCTTTAGCCATACAAATGTAATCAACACCTTAAGTCAGTGACTCAGCAGTATTTAATGCTGGAAAATCCTTTCACAAGCCATTCTGATTGAGAAAGTCCAGTACAATACAATAAGTCCAGTTGCTCTGATGTATAATCTATAGGATAGTCTACCTCAGGACGTGGTCACAGCAGTAACACTAAATAACATTAACACTTAAAATAAAATAAATAAAAAATTCTGCATTCTCACTCTGATTCTCTTAATTCACATTCCCACCCATACCTCAGTTAAAATTGATGGTCATTTCTTTTTTCAACCATACCAACTATATAAATACAGTATATAATGTGCTGACTGAGGTATGCCACCACCTAGGCCAGTCACTGGCTGCGATGGTGCATGTGATTTGCAATTCATGTGGAAGTTAACAGACCAAGACCAGACGTCCAATGAAGAGAACTGGGAGCCAAGGAGCTGGAATGGAGTGGAGTGGAATAGGTAATAAAAATCCTAATAAAATGTTTAATTACCTTGGTCTTACTCATCTGCACCTACTTTTGTTCTTCTATGTTGTTTTTATACACAGGTGCCCAAAATTGTACAGAACATTCCATATATGATCTGACTAGCGATTTGTAGAGAGACACAACTTAGTTCTTGTCATGAACATTAATGCCTCTTTGGATGCATCCCATTATTGTATTCTCCTTATTGTATTTGATGGATCAGTTTGGTAACAGTGTGGGTATCATCAGTTTTATTGAACAAAAAGAATGGGCTGTGAAAAAACTGATACATTGCACTTTTATATTGTAAAATGTGGTTGAAATTACTTTTCTTCTTTGACCCTTTAGCAAAAATTGCTAATCCTTTTGTTGAAAACTGAGATTTTGTCCCATCAAGTCAAATTCAAGGGAAATGGCTTATTCTTAAGTAACAAGCAGCATTATCTTCTGGGAACAACAAGGTCCAGATGTCCCTCAGATGCCGCTTTCATTGTTGATTGCAGCATCTGAGATGACCATTGATTGCTGTCAGGAGTTAATATTTAAAAAAATAAATAAATAAAAATACCCACCTTATACATTTGAATGCGAAGAATCCACTGCGACCATCTTGATAGAAGATACAGTTGGAAATCCCACGCGGTGCGTGATGATCGACGGTGTGGTGACATCATATGCCACCACGCATGAGCTTTTGCATGGGATCTTCAATAAAGTTGTCCAAGGCAGACTCTTCATGTGCAAATGGATGAGTTGAGTATGAATTTTTTTTTCTGCCATTTTAGTGAAAATCGATTCGCTACCACAAAGAACAAGGAAATTCAGCTTTGTGGCGATTCACATTTTCCCTGAAATTCGGATCAAAGTACACTTTGTGATGTTCGATTCACTCAACACTAATACCTACACCAAATGAAAAAAAAAAAGCTGTCCTGGGCAAGCAACGCTGTGTCCATAGCTGTGATCATCATATGACCTACAATTTTTATGCTCTGGAAGTTAGAAAATTGTATTCTCTAACCTGCTAGAAAGGTACATAATATAATTTGTAGTTAATGTAATTTTCTTACCAGTGACTGTATTTGTCCCCTCCCTTGTACTTCTTGGCTGTGTCATGTGACAAGCAATTAGACTTTCCAACTGACACAACATCTTATGTGTGAGCAGGAAGTCAGTTTCTCTATGTATTCCTTTAGGAGTCTCAATGGAATAAATAGAGAAGTAACTGACTTCCTGTCCTGTTAGAGATCAGAGAGTTGGTCACATAACTCAGCTAAAAATTAGAAGGTAGGGGATAGCGCACAAAAAAAGTAATTGATGAGAAGATTACATGCTATAGAGATACATCATGCACCTTTCTAACAGGTCAGAGAATAAGAATTTTTGTGGGAGTGCTACTTTAACAATGGAGGGTATTATTGAAGAACAGCAATCAGAGATCTTGAAAAGTATAAGAAATTGATATAAAAAGTACACGAAAAAATTGTATAACTTTTTTTACTATTATACTAAGAATAATCCTTATCTGCTGAAACCATAAACCCCTTTAATATTTCTATTGTTTTTCTTTATTTTATCGTAGTCCATAGATTTGCTGACATATTTTTCGTGCCATGTTACCCAAATATAAATTTCGAACGTCTCAGATAAAAGGGATAGTTGTGGCAACAACAACAAAGTAAAGGGATTATTCACATCAAACTAAGTGGAGTGTGGGGTTTAGTGCACTTGGAAGCTGAGATTGAAGATAAGAATGGCATATTTGCCGAAAAGATAAACTGCACAGAAGAGAATGTACAGAAGTAGATGCCAAAAAGTGAGAATATAGAACTATTGATCAAGGGAAAGATTGTACTGACATTTTCAGCCGAAGAACCTTTAAAGAGCACAGTTGCTCTTTGCAGTCAGATAAAGTCCTGACGGACAGAGAGTCTGCAGATATTCAAGATGCGTTTAAGGCACCACCAATCCATAGCTGCTCTTTCTCTGCGTTTCTCACATACAATGTTAAGAAATTAATTTAGTTACAGTTGACTTTGTCATAGGGTACAAATTTGATTAAATAAATAAATTTTGGAGTCCCTCCCTCAGCTTTTTTTTCTTGCTTAGACACCTTTTCCCTTATTTGTATGCTCTATGGGGGCTATAAAATGATTGCATGCTCCTTACCATGCCTCTGACATTGAGACAGATGCAGAAAGTGATGGAAATGCACTGTAGGTTACTTGAGGCAAGAGTCACTATACAGACCATATACTAATGTTGTATATAGTGTGATAGTAAATCTGTTTGCAGGTTCTACAGTTTACATGTGGTCTATTCTTTGAACTTTTTTATAATGTTTAGATTTACTTATGAACGTCATGGCCCCTGTAAAGGTCTACTGGGAAGAGACATTAGTGGTGGCTAGACTTTCCTTCAACCATGGCAAAGATTCCGTTTATTGTCCTCGCCCTGTATTTAAACGGCCTCAATGCCGAATAGTTTGTCGGCACCCCTTTTGTCAGTACACCTTTTCTTATTGTACACAACAGTGCACTTTTCCATACAGAGGCATCAGTAGACCAGTGTTCTTCAGCTCCAGTCCTCGTGGGCCACCTGCCAGTCATGTTTTCATGATTTCGTTAATATTGAGCAGGTGATATTATTAGTGTCAATGCATCAGGACTTACCACAGGTATTCAATATGTGGGATATTCTCAAATCATGACTGGAGGACTGGAGATGGGCAACACTGCAGTATACCACATGGTGTGCATTTTATTTTGATGCCTACGAATATGGAAGCCTATGGGCAAGAATGTCACAATACCTATACAATAGCATCTGTCAGGAATACATCCTCCTAACATATATATTCAAAGGACACTGCAAAACACAATGGGGAGAAAGTATCAGGTTTGGACCCCAGAAAACTTTTTGCACATTTTATGGAGTACAAAAGTTGCAAATGTTGGCGAAAGTGCCATTTTGCACCAAAGTT
The DNA here is from genome assembly GCA_900303285.1 of Rhinella marina. NCBI lineage: Eukaryota > Metazoa > Chordata > Amphibia > Anura > Bufonidae > Rhinella > Rhinella marina. The sequence goes on from ONZH01014524.1 coordinate 45,003, forward strand.
TATGCAAGGTTAAACACCCATTACCACTTTTGACATGTAGATTGTAAGTGGACATAGTTAACTAGCTTTATCCCAGATTTATTAATGCTTTTTTTTTTTAAGTCACAAAAAAATAGCAAAATCACCGCAATGGTTGGGGGCATAGGAAAGTAGCATAGCATTTATAGACAAATTGTAAGGTGCACCTCATTTATCACAGTGGCTCAGGCTGAATGATAAATGTTGTGCAGGGATAGACACTTTGTCTTACTCTATATCAACTATTGGTTGGCTTATTTTGAGACAGAATTGTGGGCAAATTGTTTTATTGCATCCCACAACCCCTGTCCATGAAGCCACACCACATTCCAGTAAGCCATGTTTTCTATTTTGGGCCAGGCGCAGATAATTTACATGTTCCAGCATAATTTATTTCAACATATATGTGTGTTCATAACTGTGGGTGCCTCTGTATGAAATTGGAGGCATACAGAACTGGTAATTACACAATGGAGTGGTTATTTAGATACATGGGCCACTGTCTCCTGGTGACACATGCACGGATCTAGTGCAGTTCATTTTCCCTTGTACAATGGAATAATGAATGAAGGAAATAAATGCAAAATAATATCTCTTGAGTTTTCATATCACCATAATCTTTCTACAGCCAGCCAAGCATTAGCTGTATCTAAGAGAGACCATCAAGCATAGATGTCCAATATAGTATAAGCTTGCGAGTGACATGAAGAATAATACTGAGTGCTGGTGTCTTATGACATAACACACTGTAGCATCCTTGCATCTTTGTGGAAATCTTGCAGACGGCAACATGTTAGGAGCAGCTGGTGGAGCTTTAAATTAGCCTCCAAGGGTTTGCTGATGAGCAAATATATTATTAAGCTCCTTAGAGTAATTGGCCAGGATTCACTAAGCTGAAGTAAGGGTTATTGCACACAGAAATGTGATGATAATTGGCATTTGTGGTTTTAATACCTATGTAATGGCATAAAAGAAGACGTATTATGCTTTTATTTTTCTTCAGTTTCTTTATTTTTTTATGTAAAGGCAACCTGTCACCATGAAAATGCAGTCTAAACAGCGAGCAGAATATTATAGAGTGGGAGCAGTTATGCAGATTGATATCTAGTTTTATGGGAAAAATTGAGTAAAACTTTTCTTCTTTGTAACTATGTATTCTATGCTTCAAAGCAATACCTCATCACAGCACAAAGCCTGGTAGCATGGTTATGGTATGTTTTTCTGTAACCCACCAACCCAAGCTTAGACCGTTCACCTATAAGTCACTTACCCAAGTTTAGACCATTCACCTATAAACCACTTAGCTAAGCTTAGGCTATTCCTCTATAACCAACCTACCCAAGCTTAGACTACTGACCTATAACCCACTTACCCAAACTTAGACCGTTCTTCTATAACCCAGTTACCCAAGCTTATACCATTCACCTATAACCCACTTACCCACACTTACACTGTTCCCTATAACCAACTTACCCATTCACCTATAACTGACCTACCGAAGCTTAGACCATTAACCTATAACCCACTTTCCAAAGCTTAGACCATTCACCTATAACCCACTTACCCAAGCTTATACCATTCACCTATAACCCACTTACCCAAGCTTGGACCACTGACCTATAACCCATTTACCTGAGCTTAGACCATTCACCTATAACCTGCTTACCCAAGCTTAGACTGTCCACCTATAACCCACTTACCCAAGCTTAGACCATTCACCTATAATCCAGCTACCCAAGTTTAGACTGTCCACCTATAACCCACTTACCCAAGCTTAGACCATTCACCTATAACCCAGCTACCCAAGTTTGGACTGTTCTCCTGTAAACCACTTACCCAAGCTTATATCGTTCACATATAACCAACTTACCCAAGCTTAGACCGTTTACCTATAACCCCCTTACCCAAGCTTAGACCATTCACCTATAACCCCCTTATCGAAGCTTAGACCATGCACTTAAGATTCTTCTGAGGAGCAGAACAAGTGGAAGCAATCAATCCTTCCCGTGAACAAAAATTCTGTATTCTGTAGAGTATGTAAAATCCATTTACTTCTGTCAATAAAGTAACACACATAGAGGAAAAGTTTTATCATTGTGCGCAGAGTTTCTCCCACTTGCTTCTAATTATTTGACTTGTTCTGTCTGCTAGATATCAATTTTACTTCTCAGTCCCATAATTTCCTCCCACTAAGTAAATCAGTAGTTATTTCGTATAATCTCTATATCTCGTATTACTCAGATTGCTGTGCATTGTAATCATCTGACAGGCCACCCGCTTCCCTGCTCTGTGATGGATTGATTCTCTGTTTGGTGATAGTGGAAGCAATTATTATTTCTGCCTTTGAGAATGACATCATCATTGTAGCGCTGGGGACTGAATTCCAGGATCTATAAAGTCAATACTTATTACGTTCATTCAGTATTTCAGCATATAATGAGGGTTTTGTTGCTTTATTCATTATATTCATATGTTCTATCAAGGACTGTTATCGGGCTACAGTAATCAGACTCATATACAGATCCACTCCAGTGCTTTGCAGGTATGAGATGTATTGTACCTTGGTGTACAGAGACAGATGAAATAATAATTCAACAGCTTTCATTTCTGCATCAATTTTTTTTGACAGACCAGGTCTACCAGAGCAAGAACCTTTGTGAAAAGCTCTCAACCAGCAGGGAGTCTAGAGTGGAGGACTTACTGTAGGACTATGATGTCCAAATACCTATGTAATGATCACTTTAGTTAATTTGAGTGCAATTCATGCATATTATGCCACAAATTAGCTCTGCTGATTGGAGGCAAAATCCACAGCAGTTTTTCCCCACCAAAATACATCCCATGCTCCACCAAAATTCATCCCATGTCTCTTTCACATGAGCAAGTTTACCATTCGTATTCAATGGTAGTTGTGAACAGACATCATCCAAATGGAATCCTGACCCATTCATTTCATTGGGTATGTCTATATGAGCGTTGTTTATCACTGATCATGTCGGGGGTTCAGTGAAAACCACAGCCTGTTCTATATTGTGCATTTTTCACGCAGCTCTGGCTCCATAGAATTGAATAAATGGACGGCATCTGGATTCAATGCATTTTTTACTGATGGTTGCTCAGATATGTTGAGTGTTATCCTTCAGTATTTCTTCACGTGTGAAAAAATGCATCAAAAACTGATTGCATCCACAAAGAAAAAACTGATTAAATTTGCGTGCAAAAATGTCAGTTTTTTTCCCCTGAACCGAGCCTGACTCATTTCATTTCACTTGTGTGAAATAAGGCAATAGTTGATTTTTTTTTACATTTCTTAGTTAAACTCAGTTACAAACGAAGAGGAAGTGAGCAAGCAAAGTCAAGCGAGAGAGATGCATTGTCTGGTGGGTACACCTTCTCATTACAGAGATCACCTAGTAAGCGTAGTGAATGTGCAGAGTATTGTAGGCCAGGCAATACACCTCTGTTTTTTTGGGAAAAGTATTCAAATTAGCCTTCCTAAGCCTAAGGTCAGCAGATGTAAGATCTGCTAATTTTTATATATTTTTCCTAAAAACCCAGAGGAACATTGAATGGTTTGTGATACTCTTTATGCAAGAAGAAATAGTACTCCAACCAAGACCTCTCAGGCAGACAAGCAAAGTCCCCTGTTAAAGTGTAGTTACTCAAAAAGAGCCGGATTCCTGGTATGAAACAGTTTCACTTTCCAAAATTAAAAGAGTCTAGCTTGCATGTCTCTTTTCCAGAGAAACATTTTGTGAAAATGGAAGCAAAGCAATAGAATAAAAAAATCTTATTATAAAAAAAGCACTGATTAAACAGTCTGAGGCTACCACCAAAAACGTAGTTGAAAAAAGGGGGAAGTTGAACTGTGAAGCACATCTCTCTCTCTCCTGTTTGCTGAAATGAATCACAAAAATTGAGTTCTTTATAATGCAAACTTTTACGGAAATTTAAGATGAATTCCAAACTAGTAGAAACGATTCACTAATCCTTAGTCTACTCTAAAATATTTTGTTTCTTAAGGACTTTAAATTTAGAGCTTGTATCAATTCAATTTGAAAGTCATAGGAAGAGGAAACAAATAGTTTTTCCTAATTTTTTCATATTCTTTTTCATGACAGTTTTTTTCAATAGCTACTCAAAAACTGTAATCCTGTAATTCTCTTGTATGTAGTGATGTGAATTGTGTATACATGCAAGTAACACCTTATTAGATTACTGTTCTCATTGCTATGGAAATGAGAACAAAGAAACCTATTTAGTTTTAAATTTATCTCCCTCCCTTCTCTTTGTACACAGCCTTTGTACATGGATAATAATCATCCAAGTGGAGAGATTTTTAAGAAAAAAAGCACAAAAGCAGATGTAGAAGCAGAGTCAGAGTGGAAGAGACAAAAATTGGTGGCTGGATGTTTCAATCACAATCTCCAAAATTGGGAGGTTGGGGTTACTATTTATTTTTTTATTTTATTTTTTTCTCTTTGTATTTATTTTTAGAGATGGCTGGATAACAATTTTTACACATTTCCAAAAACTTTTGTGATTAATGCTGCACGAATAGCCACCATTTTACAGGTGAAAGTACAGAGAAGAAGGCGTCTGCCACCAAAAAGGGATACTTTTTTATTTTTTTAAATTAAGAAAATATCCAACAGGGCAGTGTGTTATTAAACAGACTGTTTCTTACCACCAGCTACCGTTCATTTACCCATAGCTATATATGTTGTTATCACTTTGACATTACTATCTTGGTGTTAAGGATCTTGGATACAGTCCTTGGAGACCTCAGAGGGTCATACATAACTTTTAAGCCAATTGGGATACTTTCCATTCAGGTCAAATTAGGGTTTTTTTATGGGCCAACACTTTTTAGGGAACACATTATCTAGGTTTTCTCCCCTGTTCCCATATACAGTACAGTGATAACAGTGATCAACACCATCTTAGATCATTATTTCCAGTGATTTGTAACTAGAGGTATGAACAGAAGACACAGAGTATAGATTCTTTGTGTGCATTAAAGGGACACTATCGCGAAGAACAGATTTTTGATGTTTTACAACATAACAAAAGCAGGTTTTAACATAATGTATTTTTCAAATTGTGTAAATGTTTTTTTTTATTCAGTTTTCTTGCCTTACATGGGGGCTGCCATGTTGGAAGTAAAGTGTGACAGTCTGGGTTTACAACACAATGGCACCTCACTTACGGCAGGTATGTACATAGGTTTCCTCAGTCGCTGCCGACCCTATAGAGAATGAATGGAAGACGTGAGCCCGCCCCTGTGATGACACAAGTAACACACAGCCAGGTCCTCCCTCCTTGCTGCTGGGGGAAGCCCACTGTGCCTGCTCCTCACTCCTGCAGCAGCGTCCTTGTCTTCATTAGGCTGCCTGTTCTAAATTCTATGGAAGCTCACCCCAGCAGTGCAGACAATTTTTGCTGAGTGTACTGCTGGGTTGAGCGGCCCAGGACTCAGAAACAGAGTAGATGGAGGTTCTTGGGCTGTAGGACCTTAGTGATGTAATCGGCCATGTGACCAGTGGGGGAGGAGCCTGAGGAGCAGAGATCTGTGTTTTTGTAACAAAGCCATTGTCTCATCTTATCTTGCTGAAGCAGTGATGTCACCGATGAAGGTGTGAATTGGTGATGTCATTGGTACCACCCACTTTTTTCCAGCATGCTTACTTACAGGTTGCTCAAAGCCTCATTTGGCCAGCAGAGCTCCCCCCGGTGACCAAAGATGGTAAATATGGTAAAATCTAATATTTATAATATTTCACACATTGGAATTTTTATTTATTTATTTATTTATTTATTTATTATTTCTCACAAATATATAATAGCTTTTTTAGCATAAATAAAATATAGAACAGGTTTTTGTGATAGATTCGCTTTAAAGCCCCTTCTGTACTGAAGATTCATATGACGTCATTATTAATGTCATGGGGTTCCTTTGCAACCGTTCAAGTGCAGATGCAGCAATGTGTTCAGGATGTTTTTGCACAGCCCCCCGCCCCATTTCAGCATGTAAAATGACAGCCTCTTGCACATGGACCATGCATTTAAGGGCATCTTTGTAGAGATTTGTAGCTATGAAACTGGCTGATCTGTTACATGTGCGCTTGGCAGCTGAAGACATCTGTGCTGATCCCAATTATATTGTTCATATGTGCCTGCATTGCTGCAAAAAAATTATGTTTTAATATATGCAAATGAGGTTCTAGGAGCAATGAGAGCGGTATTGTTACCCCTAGAGGTTCTTCTCTCTCCACAACTGCTGCAACTTCTCCATTTTGATTGCATGGCCTAGCAGTGAACACATAATTACACCTGGTCCTGTCAATCAAAGTGGAGAGGGCTTGGTAATTGCAGAGAGAGCAGAGTATCTAGGTGTAATAGCAACGTCTCCTCTCTTTTCTCAGTAATGCAGGCATATATGAACATGGGACCAACACAGATGTCTTCAGCTGCACATGTAACAGGTCAGCCAGTTTCATAGGTACAAATCTGCTGACAGATTCTCTTTAATGTACTTTATGTGGGGAAGGTAGGAACTGGTTAATTACAAGTTGATTAGCTTTTCATCCCCCCCTTCCTCCATGCACAACACTCTTGTCATGTGTATGATTTAGAGATCCAGTCTAGAGACCATACCTTCAGACATCTTTTTCAAGTATTCAATTAATCCAGTGGATGGCAGTCACAGAGAACATCTCTGTGGAGAACCTAGTATGTCTGCACATTACATAAACAGCCCATTGCCTTCAGTGAGAACATGTGAGGCTTCCCCACTGAGAGTGCTGTAAGAGAACTGACCTACCAGGCTGTTAGGGTCAATCACATATAGTTGCTGATGATCCCAGCAGCAGGGTGCCGTATGATTCGATAATTTTTGGGTGGCATTTCTAATAAATAGCGATTATCTAAGTAAACAACTCAATTTTGTTTAATAGTTGAATAGTCCCTTTAATTCAATAAAATAAAAAAAATTATATTCTTGCTGCTGTCCTTACTTGACATGCAGCCATTATGTGACACAGTCTGAGCAGGGAAACCGACACCTCGCGTTATGAGAATATTCATATGAACATTTTAGCTTTACAGTACATTGCTCAACAATGGAGCAGATGGATTTCTTCCACTGCTGTAACTCTGTTTGTTTCCATCAGCGTCTTCCGAAAGGTAAAACGTTAGAATTTGTTTTTCTTTTTCTTTATTCCTTCCCTTGATTATTTTTCTTAGTTCAGATAGAGCACTTCTTGAACGGCTTGACTATGTTTGCTTTTTTTGTTTATCCCTGGAATACTAAATTGATACAATCTATCAGATCCACAGTTTGTCTTCTGGGTAGACCGCCCCCGAATTATACATTACAGGAAAATGAATTAATATGTCACATTTGCCTTGGAGCAAGATTACATATTGTGGAAAACTATCCAATTATCATTGTTTGTCACTGCATGCAGAATGAATAAAGCATGGTTTATTTGGTGCTTGGCAAGCCTACAGCATGACACATCCTCAACCGTTACAACATGCATCCAGGAGAGACTTCTTTATGTGGAAATCTTAGGACTCTGTTAACTCATTCATGACTGCATAGAATTTAACTTCTGTATACAGTTTATGTGTATATCCATAAACCAAGCCAAGTCAAACAGATGTCACACAAAAGCTTGACCCAAAATGCCACCAAAACTATCATTTTCAGCTTGTTTTTTGTTGGGTCTAGTAGGATTACAGTCCACAGAAAAAATGGGTTCTCATCTGAAGTGTAGAACCTAATCTGATTGAATAGAGAAAGATTGAGACATAGTTATTGTGCCCAGCAGTCATCGGCTGAATGCTCATTCAGCCGGCGACACTTCCCCTAATGCATGTTTGGCTAGACCAAGTGTGAATGTGTTCTCAATGGGGAAAGGGTATAAGAGGCTTATAGTGTTTCCCTTGAGAAAAAAAAATGATCAGGAAATCCAATATGCCTACTGTTTTGAGAAAATTGGGAAACCCACACACATTAGTCATTTGGTTGACCCACCATAATCAACAGATTCAGCCAACATTTGTCTAATCCTTATGGCCACCTTAATACCTGGGCAAACTGCAGCTATCTTATCTATCTATCTATCTTTCTATCTATCTATCTATCTATCTATCTATCTATCTTGAAACCCATCAACCTTCTACACTTGCACTCATCTTCCTCTCTGCTGATTTAGATCTTTCTCTTCATCCCTTCAGATAAAGCCTGTAATAAGTCCTATTTCAAGCAAATATCTTACATCAAGCAGTGCCAGAAGCAAAGAACAAATGGTTGTATTGAGCTGTGATAAAATATCTCAATAGTGTCCGATATATTCTTAAAGCCGGGAAGCTATGTTCCTGAACTTGAGAGTCATGAATTGTACAGCATAGTACAGTATAATATGTGGTAATGATTGTGCTTTATCTGTGAGGAACAGTTTAAACACTCCTTTTCCATTGTATTCTGTCCCAGGGTATTAAGCTTGAGCAACCGTGAAAGAACTGTAAGAGGTATACACTACCATACAAAGGAATATAAAGATATATTCATGACGTACATGAAAATGAGCTCCTAAATTTCCCAACAAATGAGAAAATAGGAGACTCACAGATTTTCCATGGTAAAAAAGTATGCAAATTAGCTAATTGGCCAAACCAGAGGCATCCATCTGGAAAAAAAAGCATTGTAAATAAGTTTTCAGGAGAGGATATGGGAAGTTCAGGATGCCAGTATAGGTAGTAAGTTGATGGAAGAAGCTAAGACCATACAGAGGTGGAAGCTGCAGCTGCAGCTCCAGGCCATCATGCTCGAGGAGGACCAAATTAGAAGGTACTAGTATCATAAATGGCACATGATAGTTGAGAGCTATGACAATTGGGGCTCATGAGCTTTGAATGTGAGCTAGTGAGGTACATGATGTCTATGATCTACAAGCAAAGTGAACCCTTAGGCATATCAATGATATATACAAGGGTGCACCACCAATGAGACCAGGTTAGGCGATCACCTTAGGCAGCAGGTAGGGGCAAGAGTGGGGCAGCAGAAGAGCCATGGGCTGAAGGGAAAGGGTGAGGTTAAAAAATTGGCATTGGGAAGGAGGGCAGCATTTCAGTTTTCGCCTCAGGCAGCAGAAAGGCTAGGTGCACCCCTGGATATATACTACATTACTGCAGACATGGGATGTTCTCCTTGCTCCATCTGTATCGCCCCCGAGCACTGGCATTGATATGGATGTTTAGGAAGTGCTGCATGGTCGTTTATATGTAAATTTATGGGGAGTACAGTGTTAAGTTGTAAATAACAAATTGATATTCAAAAGAAAAGAGAAGAGTGTGACAGGTACACCTGTAATTAGCAAGGAAGCTCATGTAGGCACAGCCAGAATTGTGATGTAATTTGTGGCTCCATCTGTTTAATCTCTTGTTATAAATTGTTAATTATGGTGAAAGGTTAGGAACTGAGGATAAACATGGAGGGAAACAATTGCACCCTTATTTTATTCTTCTTGCAGGTTTTGAGCTGAAATATCCACAAATTAGGATGATCAAATTTTGCAGACACACGTAAAAAAAATAGCTGATAAGAATGGCATATCCTCTGGTGCTGTAGACTGAGCACAGTGGTGTCAGGGCAAGTTAATGACTCCTGCAGGAGAGAAATGGAGAACCCAGATGTACATTTAACAGTGGAGGGCTCCCTGTGTCAGCTCATACCAGACTATTATCTAACCACCAATGGAGATAAAACTACATGTTCTGAATATGCAAGCACAGGCTATCTATCTATCTATCTATCTATCTATCTATCTATCTATCTATCTATCTATCTACATTTTTATCTATTTTATCTATCTACATATTTTTATCTATCTACATATTTTTATCTACCTATCTAAAAAAAACAAAAAACAGCAGCATTGTCACATAAAATTGAAGTTACAGGCGCAGTCTCTCCAAGTTAGTCAGCTATTGGTTAACAGATATCCAAAAGAAGAAATGAGGCAGCACTACAATTCAGGTTTAAGGGTGATGGATCCACTTTATTTCCCCAACCTATATCCCAAACTCCTCATGTATCTAAGCAGAGCATAACAAGTAACCATGGGATCCCATTGCAAAGGTCTGAAATGTATCTCCACTTTACCATGACCAGAACTTACGGTTGGTCTCCCCTAATGCACAGGATAAGGAAAACAGTAATGTCACAGTACATTGATAATGTTTACAGTGACAGAAATGCACATAGTGATGTCACAATATAGAGATACTGCCAGAAATATGTAGAAATATGAGTTGTAACTTATACAGATGCAAAAAGTAAAGTAAAAGATGCTAATAGCATACAACCATCCATGAACACGTCACTTTAGAGAAAGTCTAATGCTAATATAAAGATCTGCTGATATTGCAGTGTTAATGATATCATTCACAAGCATGCAATTCAATGCTTTACAGATCTGTCAGGATTGATGATATTTGTGGTAAAATGCTGAGGTTTGAATGTTCATGTCGTCCTACACACAGCAGGATACCTAGCAAGATAAAAGCCATAGGATGTGAAAGACATGGAAAAAGCACAAAGGGCATAGCAAAATCCAAAGTAAAAAGGAAAATATTACACTACTTAATAAATGAAATCAATCATCAAATGATAACTTGCTGAAGCAGCTGGAAAATATTCATCTCTTCATTGGTTACATGTTGATGTCAATTATAGGTTTTTTCCTTCACCTTAATTTTTAGGTACATCTGAAATATACTCTTCCCACACTGTAGAGTCTTGTAGGGTTTAGACACCAGTGCTGAGCTGAACTTATCAGGGTGATGACCCTGCTTTTTCTCCAGTGTCAAGCTCAGAGGGATTACTAGAGAGAGATATGTCTACCTGGCATCTTCCTTCGGTAACCCCCCTAGTAACCCCTCTGAGCTTGAACTGAGCAGGTGAGTATTCTTCCAGGTAGATTTTTGGTCTGACACAGATGGTCAGAGTTATGCATCAGGAGTGTTCCCCAAGTATACCTCTGATGTGAGCCTCTCACATGCAGTAGCATGCGTTGATCATTACCTTCCATTGGAAACAACCAGAATAACCTTTTCTGTTAATTTGTTGAGGTAAGAGAGTAGTGGGCAGTAAAGTAGTCATCCAGTACAAGTCAAGTACCCCTAAAAAGCCCAAAACTTCAACATTTATGCCTTATCATACATGATGTTACTGTAATTGGCAGAAATAATTTTGATTGTTATTCTATTTTAAGCCAAGTGCCTGCAAGGCACCCCCACTTAGACCCTATTAAAACACAACAGAAGCACGGTGGGAGAACCCACTAGAGACATGGTCTATGTTCATAGGGTCCATGTTTAGAATCAAGTAGAGCTAGATAACATAGTTATAGTACTCCAGGATAAACAGGGCACACAAGTGTGTGGGCATTAGTTCAATGACCAAAGAAAGGAGATGAGGACAAAGAAGCACCAACTGTTCCCAGATCATTAGAGATTTGCTGATGTTAACCTATACCATACTTGGGACCTCGTATCATTTTTTTAAAGAATACCTTAAATGAATAAAAGAGGCCATACTCAGATCAATGATCCTCACAGAACATAATACAATGTTTCCCAGATCACTCACTGGTCTCTGTTTTGATATTGACATAGAAATATGATCACTGAGCTGATCATCTGAGTTGTCACATTTCCTGTAACTGAGAGGGATCAGGAAGTAGAGACCAGCAGGGATCCCAGGAAGCATATGCACTGGAATGGGAGCATCAATTAAACAGCGAGGAATGGCTTGTATATTTAATACGGTTGAAAAAAGACATGTCCATCCAGTTCAGCCAAGGGACAGGTGGGGACGTGAATCTCATAAGGAGATGAGACTCAGATTTCTACACGTTTTCATAAGCATCAATGTCATTTACTTTTAAGAATTCATTTAAACCCTTTTTACAACTGTCAACTGTTCCTGCTGTGACCACGTCCTGAGGTAATCTTTTCCACAGATTCACAGTTCTTACAGTAAAGAGGCTTTGATTCTTCTGGAGACTGAACTTTTTCTTCTCCAGTCAGGAGGCAGTGGCCCCTTGTCTTTTGAGGGCATTTTACATGGGACAGTTTTTCACCGTATTTTTTGTATGGCCCAATTATATATGTTGTATAGGTTAATCATGTCCCCCGTCTCTTCTCAAGACTAAATAAATTTAATTCTTTTAATCTTTCTTCATAACTAAGACCATCCATTCCCCTTATCAATTTAGTTCCTCTCCATTGTACTTTGTGCTTCTTTTTTTATTTGAACCATTAAATCCCACCCCCTTAAGTGCACCCAAATTCTGAACTACAAGGTGTGTTACACATTCAGATGTAAAGTCTGATCCTGCAAACTATATAGAACCTGGAAACTAAAATATTTTTGTGTATGTGTCTCATTATAGAAATCTGGATGATCTGGATTTGCCATTATAATTCACTTATCAAAATGTTCCACAATTAATTTTGCATCTGAAAACTGATGTACATTCTTTTTACCACATTTTTGCTTTAGACACGTATTTTGTACTAGTCCAACAAAGGATATGTCTTAAAAAAGAATGCTACAAAATTGTATTTTAAAGTAAGCTTATTAATAGGTGGTATAAATATAGACTAAGCAGTCTAAAGAATTGTTCCTCAACTCCAGTCATCAGGGCCCACCTACTGGTCATGATTTGAAAATATCCCACAGAGTGAATAAATGTGGTAACTCCTGATGCACTGACACTAATTATATCACCTGCTCAATTCTAAGGAAATCCTGAAAACGTGACCGACAGGTGGGTCCTGAGGACCGGAGTTGAGGAACCCTAGTCAAAAGGACCTGATTTATCATCCAGAAATTGCCACTTTGAGAAATCACAGCGCCATACACTGCGTAGTGGTCATTCTCAGGTACTGCACCTCAGTTTGCATTGACCTGTTCTGTGTTGACCATCAATATATTACAAAACCCCTTTAAATAAAAACCTATGTTAATGACTTTATACAGTATTGCCCTTTCAGTGACATAGGACTGTCTATTAAAGCAGATCATATTTGGGGTTTTATTACAGGAAAGAAATCCACCTTAATTATAAAAATTGTCATGGTTGTGCCAGAAGGAAACACACCTTTGTGTGAACCCTCTTTCTTAATATTTTCACAAACTTCACTACAAAGAGTCTGGATTCCCCAGTCTGACATCAAAGTTGGTCACAAGACGTGCTAGCCTAAAGAAAGTTGCAGGCAATATTAAAAGAAAGCCACACTTTAAAGTCACGGAAAGTCGCTTAATTAGATTAGTAGTACATTTCATTTTTATAGTATATTAAAAAGAATACTTCAAACGTAGCTCTGTCCCATGGTGGCAGAAACACCTTTAATATCTATTTATAGATCAATGGTTGAACCTTCCTTTCAACATTCTATTGTTCTAAAGCAAAATAAACTTTATTTAAAGTGCATGATGATAATGGACGAAAGCTTTTATACGTTTTGAGATGGCGCAGCACGGGCAAATTATCTAAAAGGAAATGAAAGTCTGAAAGGTCTATCAACTTTATCACAAAATATACTCAATATATTTGGGAAAAACCACTTGAAGGTAATTGGTAACCATGAAATGTAGTGCAATCCATAGTCAGCATGTTATAGAGCAGGAGGAACTGAGGAGATTGATATATAGTTTTATGGGAAAAGATTCAACAAAACCTTGTAATTTATTCATTTAAATCTCTGCCCTTGCTGTGAGTGACCAGCCTTGCCTGTTGGAGTGTGTGTACTGTCATTCACTGATAGGACCGCCCACGTTTGTACTGAGCTCAGAAAGAGCAGAGTTCTAAATGACACATTTATCCTGACTCAAAGTTACAGTTTTCTGACTCTTTTCCCATAACACTATATATCAATCTTCTCAGCTCCTCCTGCTTTATAACATGCTACTAGGTTGCACTGCATTTCTATGGTGACCAGTTCTTTTTAAAGGGATTGTCCAACCTCATGTAATTTCTTAAAAACCTTCCTCTAGTGTTAGGGTCGTGACCGACCCGTTTTAGGTTTTAAATGCATACAAATTCTACATACATTTGTTTATTGCATCAAGACTTTTTGACTTTTTCAGGAACTTATTTTTAAACAAAATACAATAAAATAAAACTATTTTACTAAATTGTAAAATGCTCTTATTAAAATTATAACATTTGTGTTGTTGGGGTCAATTTCGACCCAGGTCTAATATAAGAGTAAAAAAACAATAATAAGTCCCAAAACTGAACTCATAAACACAATATAAACCAACAGCCCACAGCCAGCTCTACCTCCAACAACTTGAGTTAGGGACATGTCCAGGCATGTATGGCCAAATCACCAATGACAAGAGTAAGTGACATCAAGACATGTTTTGATCAGTTTATGCCATTGTCAATATTTTTATATTGAAAATGAAGGGTATGCTGTGAAATGAAAGGCCCAGGGGGCCACAACAAAAAATTAAAATCAATCCTTCCATGGAAGAGAAACCCTAACAAGGTAACTAAGAGGTAAGAAACAAATTGGATCATAAATAACTGTTTTTAGGGTATACAAAGAGTTATTTAACACCTTAACGACCTAGGACGAGAATGCTCGTCCTAATATGGCATTACTTAACGCCCTAGGACGAGCATTCTCGTCCTAGGGTTAAGGTGGTGCTGTTGCCCTGCTGTCGCAATCTGCTGTATCCGCCAGCACTGGTGATTACACCGTTGCCGGCAAATTAACCCCTTGTATGCCGCGGTCACGCTGACCGCGGCATACAAGGTAATTGCGGCAGCTGTTAAAGCCATCGGGTCCCCTTAAGGCGGGGGGGCCCGATGGCTGAGATGGAAGCCCCGATGCCTTGCCCAGAGGTCTCCTAGGCAACGGTCAGCGTCTCACAGTGTGAGACGCTGACAGTTGGATGCAGTACAATACAGATGTATTGTGCTGCATTCAATCAGGGATCAGACCCTGAAATGTTAAAGTCCTCTACTGGGACATAATGAAATGTTAAAAAAAAGAGTTAAATAACAGTGTTTTAACAAAATAAAATTAAAAAAATAATAAAGTTTCAATAAAAAAAAGCCCCTTCCCCATAAAGAAACACATAAACATAGAAAAAAAAATACATATTAGGTATCGCCACGTCCGTAAAAACCTGCTTTATTAAAATATCACATGATCCAGCCCGCCCGGTCAACACCGTAAAAAATAAAAAATAAAAACTGTCTAAAAAAAGTCATTTTTGGTCACATTTCATCACAAAAAATGTAACACCATGCGATCAAAAAAGCGTATGCCCCCAAAAATAGTACCAATCTAACCGTCATCTCATCCTGCAAAAAATGAGCCCCTACCCGAGACAATCGCCCAAAAAATAAAAAAACTACAGCTTTCTGACTATGGAGACACTGAAACATGATTTTTTTGTTTCAAAAATGATATTATTGTGTAAAACTTAAAAAAATAAAAATAAGTATACATGTTAGGTATCACCACGTCCGTAAAAACCTGCTCTACAAAAATATAGAATCATCTCTCCCCTCTGGTGAACACTGTAAAAAATAAAAAATAAAAACTGTCTAAAAAAAGCCATTTTTTGTCACATTTCATCACAAAAATTGTAATACCAAGCGATCAAAAAAGTGTATGCCCCCTATAATAGTGCCAATCTAATCGTCATCTCATCCCACAAAAAATGAGCCCCTACCTGAGACAATCGCCCAAAAAATAAAAAAAACTACAGCTCTCTGACCATGGAGACACTGAAACATGATTTTTTTTGTTTCAAAAGGATATTATTGTGTAAAACTTAAATAAATAAAAATAAGTATACATGTTAGGTATCGCCACGTCCGTAAAAACCTGCTCTACAAAAATATAGCATGATCTCTCCCCTCAGGTGAACACTGTAAAAAATAAAAAATAAAAGCTGTCTAAAAAAAGCAATTTTTTGTCACATTTCATCCCAAAAAATGTAATACCAAGCGATCAAAAAGCGTATGCCCCCAAAAATAGTACCAATCTAATCGTCATCTCATCCCGCAAAAAATGAGCCCCTATCTGAGACAATCGCCCAAAAAATAAAAAAATTACAGCTCTCTGACTATGGAGACACTAAAATGTGATTTTTTTTTGTGCTTCAAAAATATTGTGTAAAACTTAAATAAATAAAAAAGTATACATATTAGATATTGCCGCGTCCGTAACGACCTTCTCTATAAAAATATCACACGATCTAACCTGTCAGATGAATGTTGTAAATAACAAAACATAAAAACAATGCCAAAACTGCTAGTTTTTGTTATCTTGCCTCACAAAAAGTGTAATATAGAACTACCAAAAATCATATGTACCCTAAAATAGCACTAACAAAACTGCCAACTTATCCCGTAGTTTCCAAACTGGGGTCAGTTTTTTGGAGTTTCCTACTCTAGGGGTGCATCAAATGTGACATGGCAACTTAAACTTTTTCCAGTGAAATCTGCCCTGGCGTTCCTTTCCTTCTGCGCCCTTCCGTGTGCCTGTACAGCAGTTTACGATGACAAATGGGGCATTTCTGTAAACTACAGAATCAGGGTAATAATTACTGAGTTTTGTTTGGCAGTTAACCCTTGCTTTATTCTCAGAATAAAATCATTCATATGGAAAATCTGTCAAAAAAGTGAAATTCGGAAATTTTGGCTACATTTTCCTTTAATTCTTGTGGAACACCTAAAGGGTTAAAAACGTTTGTAAAATCAGTTTTGAATACCTTGAGGGGTGTAGTTTCTAAAATGGAGTAATTTTTGGGTGGTTTCTATGATGGAAGCCTCACAAAGTGACTTCAAACCTGAACTGGTCCTTAAAACGTGGGTTTTGGAAATTTTGTGAAAAATTTCAAGATTTGCTTCTAAATTTCTAAGCCTTCTAACGTCCCAAAAAAATAAAATGTAATTTTCAAAGTGATCCAAACCTGAAGTAGACACATGGGGAATGTAAAGTCATAACTATTTTTGGAGGCATTACTATGTATTTTAAAAGTAGAGAAATTGACATTTTGAAATTTTTCTAAATTTTTGGTAAATTTGGTATTTTTTTATGAATAAGAATGAAATATTTTGACTCAAATTTACCACTGTCATGAAGTACAATATGTGACGAGAAAAGAATCTCAGAATGGCCTGGATAAGTAAAAGCGTTCTAAAGTTATCACCACATAAAGTGAGACATGTCAGATTTGCTAAAAATGGCCTGGTCCTTAAGGTGAATAATGGCAAGGTCCTTAAGGGGTTAAGACACGGGTCAAAACCGACCCGTTAAAATAAGAAAGAGTAAAAGAAAGCTAACACAAGAGGAAGGTTAAACAAGTGTACAATAATATTAAATAGCAAAATTAGTAATACTTACCACTCTTCTGTCACTCTGGTAGTGATCTTTCCTTAGTGTCCTGTCTTTCTGTTCTTACTGCCCCCAAGAATGATGTGTTAATGTAACATGTGATGACTGCAGCCAATCACTGGCCACCTATATGACAGCAATGGATATGACATGTCAGTGCCGCAGCCAATGAGTGGTCACGTGTTATGTCAACTGGAGCAGGAACTAAAGAAATAGTGCTAGGGACAAGGGAGGCATTCGGGACATCATGTAGAATGATAAGGTGCGTATTTGAGAGGTTGTCCAATTAAAAATATTCTACAGTTTTCAAACCAGCACCTGGATCTGAACACTTTTATAATTGCATGTAATTAAAAATGTAGTATAGCCACTGAGATATTCAATAAAATGTATCTATATAGCGTCACCTGCTGTTTGATTTCTTTACTATTTCTTTGCCCTTCTCACTGAGATGGCTGCATATGTTCAACTGCCTCCTGAGTTGTGATAGGGAGATTGTGGACACGCCCTCTTAGCTACAGAAGAAAAGACACTCCCCTTGAGCTGCCAGCTTGATATAAATCTAGAAGAGCAATAAATGGGAATATCTCTGGATCCATGTGCCATATAGGTTAGGTTTTAGCTTTGTTAAAAAGGGATTGTCATGTACTATATACTGTCTGATTTTCATTTTTTACATTAATTATGGAATAACTTTCACCTTTCTTTTTCTTTACATTATACATTTTTACCCATTTTATGATCACTGAGATTAAGAGGAAGGGATAGATTTTTCCATTAGATGTAAGAAGTTCATGTTATGGTTAGCCATTTGTGAAAGGGCACCTGGTCTCCAGAATAAGGAATGGACAGGACTTCATGCAGTGGGAATTTGTTTGGTAATCTGCATTCAGTAGTTATATTCATACAAGTGATGTAGCTTTATGATTTCGTACAATAGTTTGGTAACCTTAGGTGTCTAATTATGCTGCCTGATCTTACTGGAGAACATTATGATATATTTTGCATAGTTCTTCTTGGGATTCTGATTACAGAATCAGAGTCAATTCTTCTTAAAGGGTTTATGCCATGATTGATGTAAAAAATGAAAATCAGACATCTTATTTTACATGCCAATACACTTCTAACAAAGCTAGAACCAGCCTTGTAACTCACATGGGTCCAGAGATGTCCACATTCACTGCTCCAATTGCTTTTCAAGATTCTCTTCAGCCTGGTAGCTCTTGGGGTATACCCATTTTGCTGAGATTCACTCCTTATCACAGCTCAGGGGGTGTGTACTTTCCGCTACAGCTCTCTCCCTGTAACTGCCACAATGTCTAACAGAATATACAACTGGTGGCAGTAGAAGATTTAAACTGAGCATGTTCTACGAGCTCAGGGAGATGGACAAAAAAATAAGGAAAAGAACAAATGACAGGTGTTGCTATACAGATACATTTTATTGAGTAGCTCACTGGCCATACAAAATTTTTTAATTACATGCAATTACAGATCTAGGTTCTGGTTTGAAAAATGTATAATGTGTTTCATGACACAAACTCTTTAATTATGATGTACTGTATATGAATTACTATAGGGAATGTAGAAGTAGTGAAATCTGTATATACAGTACAGACCAAAAGTTTGGACACACCTCATTTAAAGAGTTTTCAGTATTTTCATGACTATGAAAATTGTAGATTCACACTGAAGGCATCAAAACTATGAATTAACACATGTGGAATTATATACTTAACAAAAGAGTGTGAAACAACTGTAAATATGTCTTATATTCTAGGTTCTTCAAAGTAGCCACCTTTTGCTTTGATTGCTGCTTTGCACACTCTTGACATTCTCTTGATGAGCTTCAAGAGGTAGTCACCTGAAATGGTTTTCACTTCACAGGTGTGCCCTGTCAGGTTTAATAAGTGGGATTTCTTGCCTTATAAATGGGGTTGGGAACATGAGTTGTGTTGGGCAGAAGTCAGGTGGATACACAGCTGATAGTCCTACTGAATAGACTGTTAGAATTTGTATTATGGCAAGAAAAAAGCAGCTAAGTAAAGAAAAACGAGTGGCCATTATTACTTTAAGAAATGAAGGTCAGTCAGTCCGAAAAATTGGGAAAACTTTGAAAGTGTCCCCAATTGCAGTCGCAAAAACCATCAAGCGCTACAAAGAAACTGGCTCACATGAGGACCGCCCCAGGAAAGGAAGACCAAGAATCACCTCTGCTGCGGAGGATAAGTTCATCCGAGTCACCAGCCTCAGAAATTGCAGTTTAACAGCAGCTCAGATTAGAGACCAGGTCAATGCCACACAGAGTTCTAGCAGCAGACACATCTCTGCAACAACTGTTAAGAGGAGACTGTGTGCAGCAGGCCTTCATGGTAAAAACGCTGCTAGGAAACCACTGCTAAGGACAGGCAACAAGCAGAAGAGACTTGTTTGGGCTAAAGAACACAAGAAATGGACATTAGACCAGTGGAAATCTGTGTTTTGGTCTGATGAGTCCAAATTTGAGATCTTTGGTTCCAACCACCGTGTCTTTGTGCGACGCAGAAAAGGTGAACGGATGGACTCTACATGCCTGGTTCCCACCGTGAAGCATGGAGGAGGAGGTGTGATGGTGTGGGGGTGCTTTGCTGGTGACACTGTTGGGGATTTATTCAAAACTAGCAGAAAAACCCGGCTTTGCCTGGGTATATTTCATCTATTTCATTTAATGTTTCTGTGTGTCGTTGCAGAGAGAAAGTCAATGCAGCTGACAGAAGTTGATTTTTACCTTCATTTTTTCAATCCCCATTGGCTGCGGAGTGGGAGGGGGCATGACCGACCGGGTCGGGGGCATGGTTTACCGGGACCTCCTAGAGAGCTGACACCAGGTCTAAAACCTTCCTGGACACCTGATGTACCTGTGTGCCGAATTTAGTAAAAATCGGTCCAGTAGTTTGGTCGCGCATAGAGAACAGACAGACAAACGGACAGACGGACAGACAGACACTCAATTTTTAATAATATTAAAAATTTGAAGGCATACTGAACCAGCATGGCTACCACAGCATCTTGCAGCGGCATGCTATTCCATCCGGTTTGCGTTTAGTTGGACCAGCATTTATTTATCAACAGGACAATGACCCCAAACACACCTTCAGGCTGTGTAAGGGCTATTTGACTAAGAAGGAGAGTGATGGGGTGGTACGCCAGATGACCTGGCCTCCACAGTCACCAGACCTGAACCCAATCAAGATGGTTTGGGGTGAGCTGGACCGCAGAGTGAAGGCAAATGGGCCAACAAGCATCTCTGTTAATTCATAGTTTTGATGCCTTCAGTGTGAATCTACAATTTTCATAGTCATAAAAATACAGAAAACTTTTTGAATCAGAAGGTGTGTCCAAACTTTTGGTCTGTACTGTAGATGTGTCATTACCTTTGCTGTTGGCTTAGTATATCTTGAGAAGTGTGGCCTCAGATTTCCAGCTTTTCAAGAAAACCTGATTTTGTGATACTGTATCATGAGATGTCTATGCTACTTAAGTCTATATGTTGCCACCCAGTGGTTGTAATGTGTATTGCCGCCTGCCAAAGGTTTTGCTAGCATGTGAAAATATTGCAGTGAATTTGTGCGTTTATAACCAAATTCAAGAAAAGGTAATTGTGGACACATCTGAAAGGTGAATGAGGGCATTTGGAAGGTAGAAGATTAGATTTAGGCTAACTTTAATTCCTAAAGGGAGAGTCAGGAAAAAAAATTGGAGGCAAGAGTTTAAAGAAGATAATTGTAAATTGGAATTGGACGCCATTTGAGGGTTTGATGTATTAAGCAGCTTTCGGTATCTTTCAGGCAAGTTTGTATCTGCCAATATTAAGACAAGAAAATGTTTAAGATTTTCAAATTCATACAATCCAATAAATATGCAGTTGGATTTTTGAATATTTTTTTCCAAACTCGATGAGATAAGTGAGGGAATATGATTTTATGAAGAACAAATACAATAGTATGCATTTTGTAGCATGATATATTTTACATTTTACTAAACCCCCATAAGCATTCAGTGATCACCTTTTAGCCTATGTATTGTGATGTTTTTCATTCTATTCATGTAACATTAATTACAGCTCGTAGGCACAGAGGTTTAAAACCATAAAATGACCAGTCGATGTGCCGAGGGGACTAAGACATCTAAATAAATTATGCCTGATTTTTTGACCCTGTCAAAAATTATTAGAATAATATGTTATTTCTCTGTGAATTGATTTAGACCAGAGCTGAAATCACATACCGTATTGAGATGGTTGTGAAATTTGTGGATAACCTATTTGAAAGGAATGATAAATAAAGAAAATAAACACAAAGATTTTCTTGCATTATAACCTTCCCACCTTTCATCTTTTCATATTACAAATATGTGTGTATACCTTTTAGGAGATCATCCATTCCTCCTTTTTTACTGTCTGGATTTAAGAAAACTGACTGCACAAATAGCCCTCCCCCACTGCTCTGTATTGCACAGGAGATCATATTTAGAATTAGTTTTTCCTAAGTGGAACAATTTATTATAGAGGACCTCTCATCACTTTGTTTTTCAGATGACACAATTATGGAACATCTTTTCTCATATCCCTGCAATGTGATCATTTTTGAATAAATTGAAAACTGGTATAAACATTCCCTACACAGTTAGTCACTGGCAGCTTATTGGACAGCATGAGATTGTTTAGAGACACCCCCCAAACTAGTAACGCCCAGTTGTCAGCTTATTCATAGTGTTCTAGAAGGAATAAAAGAGGAATTCATCACATAATCCAAAAAAAAGATGCTCCAGAATTATTTCGTGAAGAATACAAGTATTTACTAACATAGAGATGTTGGGTACCTGACAAGTTTTCCCCAAGCTAGTATGCAATAATACTAAAAGTAGTCTCTCATAACAATAATAACAACTGCATTTTTTGGAACCTCTAGAGGATAGAAAATCACCACCTAGCTTTAATTTTTATGCAGGGCATATTATCAATCCGTCCTGTAGATTATGTATTGGTTATGTGTTTATTAATTCATACAAGGTAGAAGCTAGTGGCAATGGATTGTCTTCAAATGGTGTTGCTAGTCCTTTGGGTCCTACTTTATTTGGAACCTTTTATTACAGTATATTAGAGCCAGGGCTCACCAGTGGATCCTCTGATTCTCTCTGACTACAAAGGCAGATGTCATGATAAGACCAATAATAGGTTTGACACCCTATGCCCTCATACACCCTGAAAAAGGGCAAATCACAAAGAGTTTTATTGACAAGATTGAAATAATCAGTGTGCAATATCAAGAAATTCCAATTGTCAGAAACAATCACTGACCATTTCTTCTTGCTGGCCAAAGGGGTCATTTATGATTAGCTCCAGCAAGCCAGAATGGAATAATTTGAATAAATGGTTACATTTAAATATGGCCATTCTAAGACCGTTTAACATGAATATTATTTAAGGCTATGTACACCTTCGGATGCAATATTTGTTTGTGATTGCATTGTACTTATTTTTGGCTGAAAATCATATTTTCAATTGGCCTTTATTGGCCTTTATTATTGAGACATTCTGTCGCAAACAGTTAACTGTTTTTTTGTAGCTGTGTGACTGTTACTTTCACTTTCAATTTGTGCTAGTCTTCTAATAAACCTGATCTCTAAACTACTAAGAGGTCCTCAACACTTATTGAAGCCACATTCATATCAGTAAGATAAGGCCCCATTCACACACCGTATGTATTCCGTGTCCGTATAAAAACGGAACGGAAGACATACGGAATGTCTTCCGTAGTGTTCCGCATTTTTGCGGACCCATTGACTTTTAATGGGGCTACGGACGTGTTTTGCGGACAAATATAGGACATGTTTAATTTTTTTTGCTGGAGAACTTCCGTAATATACGGATGCGAAATGCACACGGTGTGTATTCCGCATTTCCTATGGAAAAATGAATGGGTTCGTATGGTTCCGCATCTTATCCGCAAAAATGCGGATAAGATACGGAAATGAACATACGATCGTGTGAATGGGGCCTAAGGACTGGGCTTTGATGAGTGTTTATAATGTCAGAGATAAAGAGCCTATCAGCTCCTCCACTGATGGAAAAGAAAGAAAATCCAGAGGTTGCTACTAGAGCAGCTATGTACAGAAAAAAGACTTCCATATTTTTAAAAAAAGACCAATTGAAAAAATTATTTTAGCGCAAAATGAGTACAATGGAATAATAATAAAAAAATACCCAGAGTGTATATAGCATCTACAGCTAAAAAAATCAAGCCATGACATTCTCAAGTGATAAGAATATGTCATTTCAATCATCCATGATTCTAAAATAGTAATTAATTTAGTAGTTCATTTCACTTCTTGTTTGCTTTAATTTCTCCTAAGTAGTGTGTGAACAAGGGGTTGATCTTTGAAGCAAATGAAGCATTACACATAGCTGTCAATGAAACCATGCAAAACTTCATTTATATTAACTAATCCAATGCTAACTGGCTTCTTTTCTGAAACCAGATGATCTTGGGGAATCTCTGTGGTCGAACCATAGAATCTTATAGTCTGGAGATAAGTCCTTGACTTCTATGGGAGATATATAGTGGGCATGCACTGTAACCTGCTCAGAGGTCATTGTGCAGGGAGGGGGAGATGATGAGGTGTAACATCACCTTTTGTAAATGGTGGATCATGTATTATCTATATATAGATGGTATCTGTTATTGTAATCTGGCCTGTAATGATATTAAGAGGACTGCTGAAAAGTGATCTCCACAGAATAGGGAGTGTCATTCCCTTATGAGGGTTAGTTTTTAGAGTAAAAACAGAAATATTATTTTAAAGGATCACTGAGTTTTCAAAAATAGAGACAGTTTTGATCTGTGAAAGTCTAAGTGCTGATATGCCCACTGATTGCTAAAATGAGGAGAGAGAAGTGTTGACATATACCTCTCTCTCTCTCCTGGTGGCTGAGGACAGAATTGAGATGTGCCAATAAACTTTTATTGAGCCTGTCTCCTGCAGCAAGGAGAAAGAGCACAATATATAAGCTCTTCTGTCTCCTTATGATAGCAATTGGTAGGGGTCTAAGCACTCATAGCCCTACAATCAAAACGAAAGATTTTTGAAAAGTCAGTGACCCGTTAAATATAGATAATGATTAAAAAATCACTAAATATCTTTAAAAATTATTTTCACACAATGTAAACAAGAGCTCATTTTCTGACGGCACTTTCTCTTTATGTCATCTTTTGCTGAATGGCCTTTTATGACTTCTGAAACGTATGTGTCCTTCAATACTGGGTTTGAAAGCCATCACAAACCTTGCGGCTGATAATAACACCAACTTTCAAACATAATTTAGAAGACTATTTATAAGTGGAATAGAACTATATATGTAATTTATGTAGTCAAAAGACCCCTGAAGTACTTTATTATGCAAGCTTAATGAAGTTTACAGCCAAGACATTTGGTTTCCTTGGTTGCTTCTCAATCATATATCAGTTAGGCACAGTTGCTTGTGAGGTGACGTGCCAACAGCAATAGAATATGATGACTAAGTGTTGCATTGCCTTTCTTATTTCCCTCTTCAGAGTGTTGTCCATGTGTGGTTGACATATGTTCTCACAACTTTTAATAATTAGTTTGATGTGTGATTTCAACTATAGACGCGTTACCGGTGTGCCATAATATTAAAGGCAGAACCACAGGCCCTTCCTGGATTCATTAAACTAATCAGTTATTAAGTTCATTTTTCTCTGATAAAGTAATTGTGTGTTAACATATAACTGTCAGATCTATTTGTGTCAAGCTCCAAATAAATTAATAATATGATAGGCGAACCTCATTGTACAAGACAAAATGTTCTGTCTTGGCCATCAATATTTATGAGTATACAATGAGTGGTGCAATCATAAAGTAATTTTCCATATAAATAGATGTTGTGAGAGGTACAAGTGTCGTCTGCATTATTAAAGTGTTTGCGGGTCTTGCTCAAATGGAAGTTGCTAAATGAGCGCAGCAAAACTGGTTCCACTTAGCCATAATGGTATAATTAGCTGACTCATTTGATGAACTTGCTCTAAAATGCAGATTAATACAAAAAATATATATTCTATAAAATAAAACAACAAAAAATAAAGAAGACAAACTGGTAAACTGTTACGATGAATCAGCTTTGAGAAGGGGCATAATATTGTTTATTAGGATGGATTTCCACATTATATTTTTTTAAGCAATATTTAAAGCTAAAGTCAGAAATGGATTTATAAAAAGACTCAGTGTTTCCTTTAGACATGTCCTCCATTAATGGTCCACTCCTGACTTTAGCTTCAAAACACCTGAACATGGAAACCCTACCTTAAGGTATGACCATACAGTCAGGTTTCTGGATGCAGTTTTGGCTTCTAAAATTGCATCAGGAAACCTGACCCTTAGAGATCAACTGATTCGATTAGAAGGCACATTTTCATATTTCCTCCTAAAACCTTAATTCAAGAAGTGTTTCTCTTTCTAGATGACCCCATCTATTTGTTCATTTTCATTGATTATTGAGGGCAATGTTTTATGCTTATGGCCTTAGGCACATAAGTATTTTGGGCTTGTATAAGATCCACATTTTCTGAAGATTGCACACAAATCTTTTCATTTCTATGGGGCCACAAAAAAATGGACGAATGTCATCCATCCATGTGTTGTCTGCATCCATACAGTATGTATGCTCCTCAAATTATAGAACATGTCCTATTCTTGTCTATACTGTGGATGGGAGGGAAAAAAATGCGAATTGTGCACAGAAGGTAATGCTTGTGAATCTGTGGTGTGCAGACTGCAATACACACCCGTTGGTCTGAATGAGGCCTAATATTCCTTGTGTACTTAATGCCTATTGGGCATCCAGTGACCAATCTTTACTCAGGAGACTCCATGAAATAAGAGATTGCCTAAAGATGACAGCCCTTTCAATTGTTCTATCCTCATATATCCCAGCTTATTAGCATGGCTGATATAATTTCTTCTTCTCCTCTTTGAATCATGGGGACTTTGTGGCCATCATTAGGCTCTATTCACAGTCATATGGTGATCTCACCAAAATGTAACTGTTAATGGGGCCCTTGTGGTTCAGTTATGATTTCCATAGGTTTGACAGGACAGACAGCTCTGCATAAAGTTTATTCTCTAGCCTGAACCTAGAAAGGTACATTTTTCTGGTAATAATATAGTGTCCCCCTAAAATAGAAGTTTTATTAATACTTATCATTGTTTTCCATAAATTTTGATATGTTGCATGTCCAATTTAGGAAACTTGGGACTAGACTAGTAGTTCAACAGCAGTTGATGGGGAATGTTTTCGGGGGGTAGGTTATTTATTTATTTTTTATTTATTTTTTTACTTTATTTTTTTATTTAAGTCTCCCCTTCAAAGGTCAACAAAGACCATTGGAAACATTCATTGAGCACTGCATGTCTACGAACAGAGTAGTCAGAAGTCGTGAAAATCACTTTTGTCTTTCAGGCATTTGACTATCTGGAGAATGGCTCTATGGATACCAATAGATTGCTCAAAGTTCTTTAACTTTTTAGGCCACCATAACATACCTGTATGTCATGCACTGTCTTAAGCCTCCATACAGCTTTGTCATGGCAGCAAGCTGTCACCATGTCTGTTACACACAGCCAGAGATCTTAGCTAACCAGATGGGCACCAATGAAGTTGGTCCTGGGCCAGTGATCGCTCAGAAGTATGTACAGACGAGCCAATCAGAGGATCAGATGACCAGCTAAAAGGTTCTGATCCCCAGTCATCAAAACCTTTTCAAATGTTTTAATACTCCCCTCCCTCCAGTTCTTAATTAGTGAGAAGCCCAGTCCCTTCGTTTCAGGATGGCCGGTGGCAGTGCTAACCCCCTCCCTCCCCTGCTGAGATCTATTTCATGATGGTCTGAGCAGTTAGCGGAGTTTCAGCTGTAACATACAGCTGACACTCTGCATGAAAAAGCCGACATCAGTGCTGGCACCGATGTTGACTGTTTAACCCCTTCCATGCCACGGTCCGTAGGGACCAATGTATGGAAGGGGCTAACAGAAGGAGGGATCTCCCTCTCCCATCAGGCCGCTGCCACAGCTTGAAGGGTTAACAGAAAGAGGTATTGATGTCCTATTCTGAGGATGTCATCTATTTCATGAGACCAGAATACCAGTTTAGTTGGATAATGAAATGTTATATGACTTCCGAACAAAAAATTTGTTTCAATCCCTCAACATATTCAAGATGTCTGCTTGTTGTCAATAACTATAATGATAAGTCATAACATTAAAACTGTGTGAAGTGAATAACATTTTCTCATGACATTAGCACCTGTCAAGTGGTGGGATATAAGGCGGCAATTGAACAGTCAGTTCTTGAAGTTGATATGTTGGAACCAGAAAAACATGATGGACAACTGTAAGGATAGGATAACCTTTGACAAAGTCCAAATTGTGATGGCTAGATGACTGAGTTAGAGCATCTTCCCAATGACAGATGTTAGGGGTCTACCTCACATGCATTGGTTAGTAGCTAAAAGGTAGTCCAAGAAAGGAAATTCAGTGAATTGGCAACAGTCATAGATACCCAAGACTCACTGATGCCAATCTGGTTCCATCCCATTTTTAGCGCAAATTGCTGAAAAATGTATCGCTGGTTATGATGGACACGTGTCAGAACGCACTGTGCATCATAGCTTGCTGCATATAGAGCTGTGTAGCACTCAATATTAGTTAGGCTGATGGTTTTAATATTTTGGCCATTGTTTAATTTCGAGAACTTTGAGAAACCTAGAGATGCATTTTTAATTGCATATTTATTGTAAATCCGTTCGCGCAGAACGACCCTCCGCTTCTAATCCTGACCCGAAACTTTCACACATTCAGTTTTTTTTTTCACTTTGAAGTAAACAAACATAAAGTAAGAGATAAAACCTGAATTGTAACCTAGCAGAGAGCAACCCAAGAATAGACATAATGGCGCAATTACTTGTAGAAGAACAAGAAATGAGAAAGAAAACATTGGGATGAGGCATTTCTATGTGTTTCTGCACAAGAAAAGATTTAATGACTACAACCAACCCGAAAATGGCCACAATAACACAGTTGCTTTAAATGGCTTCAGATGAAAATGCCGCGCTTCTAACAGCGGAGCATCGCCATTTATTCAGTGCGATTGTGCAGCTAACTCAGGCTCCATAAACCCGTCCTCAGTGTGTGTCCCTTACAAAACCAGTCGAAATATCCATTTCTCCGTTAATAGTTTGGAATGAGATGAAAAACTGGAGTTAGGATGTGTTTACCCTGGGTTACCTTATGGCCCAGAAATATTCCTGCCACATGTGTAAAAGGGAATATATGAGCTCCGAAACACCCCTCAAACCAGTAAGCAATTTATAGTGTAAGCTATGCTGTATCCAGTAATGTAATTTTTATCTTCATATTCACCTTCATTCCGACACTTTTATCTTCATACTCACTTGCATTTTGACATTGCGCTCCCACAAACCAGCAATAAAATACATTAAGAGAACTCCCGAGCTCAAGCACAATAATGGAGATGACTCAAAGAGGAGTCCTCTCAATGTATTTTACTGCTGATTTTGGGGAGCACAATGTCAGAATGCAAGTGAGTATAAAAAATTATATAATCAGACTCAGCACCACTGTTTACTCTAGTTTGAGGGTGTTTTGGAGCTGACAGATTCCCTTTAAATGGACCCTTAGGCCCCTAATAAGGGGTTGGCTCATCAATAGCATATGCCATCAATGGCATATAGGTGCGGGTTCCAACTGTGGGATCTGCTCCTATCTCCAGAAATGTAGAAATGCACACACCGCATGCATTCTTCCAGAAGTAGCTAAGTGAGCGTTTTAAGAAGTCTTGTAGCAGTGAATGGATGTAGGAGCAGCGCATTCACGTCTGTTGTCCATTTACTTCAGGAGCCACATTTTGGAGATAGGTGCATGTCCCACAGGTGGATCCTACACCTATCTGACATTCATGGAATATACTAAGGACATGCCATCAATGTCTGAGATGAGCCAACCACTAAGTGAAATCAAGATATACTTTCTTTATCAGTTCCACTGAATTCTTAAGATCTCTGTGCTATTATTCAGTAGGAACCTTCATTTTTCACTCCCATCAGAATAAAATCAGTCCTGGTCATGTGATGGGCAGAGGTAATTTTCAGCTTGATTTTGAAAGTGTAGATGGTGAAGTCAGATGTGCTGGTGTAGTGAGCTTTAGAGTATGGAGGATGTAAATCAGAAATCTTGGAGACAATTATATGAAGAGCAGACAAAAAAAAGCTAAGAACCTAGTCTGATGAAGATTGAAGATTATATGTGGGGATGTATTGGGAGCATAGGTCAAAGATGTATGGGGAAAGGGGAGGTTGTGAATGGTCTTGTATGTCATTGTTAATATGTTGAACTAAATTCATTGGGTAATATGGGGTAAGTGGAGGAATTGGCAGGGAGAGAAGTAGAGGAGAAACAAAGGGAGAGGTGGCTTCAAGAGAGTTTCTGACACCTAGAAAGTGCTCCACAGTGGAGAGGTGACCAAGAGCCCAATGGTCACTCTGAGCTCCAAAGATCCTGTGTGCAGATGGGAGAAATTTCGAGAAGGTCAACCATCATTGCAGCACGTTCGATGGTTGACCTTCACCTTAGTTTTTCCTTTTCAAAAAATTAGCAAAGAT
Organism: Rhinella marina; assembly: GCA_900303285.1. NCBI lineage: Eukaryota > Metazoa > Chordata > Amphibia > Anura > Bufonidae > Rhinella > Rhinella marina. The sequence continues at coordinate 75,191 of ONZH01014524.1, forward strand.
TTTGGACATTCCGTTTTTATTTTCTCGTTACTGGGTATTGAGTGCAGAATGATGGGAGAAAAATGTGAACTTTTTTTATTTTAGCACAAAGCCTCAACATAACAAAATGTAAAAAAAACTGAAAGGCTCTGAAGACTCTGTGAATCCACTCTACTTAGTGATAACTTTGTCAGTAGAGAAGGAATAGTTCCACACACCAGTCCTAGTAAAAATCCCTTCAGAGGAAGATCTATCCAATTTATTATGTAACATATACCAGTTTTCTACTACACATGTGGTTAATTGAGTTGATCTTGTGGAGCTTTCATCCATCACCTGTCTCCTCTCGCTCACACCTCGTCCACTTTTTGTTGGAAAAAGCTAAGTCACACTTTAAGTGGTAAAACAGCACTTGTGACAAACTTTGTTACTTCACTACACCAGAAAACTTCCTTAGAGCTACAGTAAATGCCCCAGAAATGGTTAGTGTGGTCAAAAATACACATAGACACTAGGAAGATCCCTACTCATTTTTTAAATAAACCAGGTGTATTTCTATGAGTTTCTGACATTAGTGTTTGGTAAAAGTTTTCCGAAACTTTCTAAATCCTTCACTTTATAAATAGCACACATGCTGTTGAGTAAATTTAGCAGAAAAGCAATTTTGCAGACACCCACTTAGACTTTGGTGCCGCCGCCAAGCTGTAGCCTTCACAAGAAAATATGATACAGTACTTCCTTTATAGTTCTTTAACAGGAGCATTTCTCTGTCAGCCAGCTGCCTCGATTATGGCTGATATTTCCTGTAACATAAGTAATAAAACACAAAATTGCCATTAATGCAACTCATATTTTACTTATCGGTAAACTGTAGTGAATATGTGTTGTTGTAATGCATTGTAGTGTCATAATATAGCAAACAGACATCATGAAATCAGTATAGAGAAGTGCCGTAAAACAGCACTAGGTCCATGATCCAGAATAATTAACGGGGAGTGATAGGTTTCCTCGTATGGTTAACCATAGTGGAGGACTCTCCCACCATAATGGTGGGCTTATATCAAGTCTGAAAGCAGGGAAAAGCAGAACTATTCCCTATATGCTTCTAAAAATGAGAGCTAGGATCTGATTAATTTCACCAATTTTGATATATTTCTCCCATTAATGTAGTGAGTGGAGAATGTACACTCTGCAACATTGAAAGTGCAGCACCAAGAAGGACAAGCCATAAGTTTATGCTAATTGAGGAATTAGCAGGTGTTGCTAAGATCTACAAGTGATCAAATTATCAAGCACCAAGCTCCAATCTGTGGCATGTGGGAGGTGCATAAAAGCCAAACTATGAACTGAGAGACCTTGGTTTATCACTCCGGTAGATAACTACGCTCCTATGCCGAGATGTTGGCACTGTTCAATGTTGCATGTCCTGGTGGACAACTGGAATGACAGCAAGAAGTCAACAGAAGTGAACCTCTGCACGGACACATCATCTGACTAGAAGAATAGTGCATAGGGATCCATAGTGTACTGCAAGTGATGAATAGAAGCAAACCTCTGCATGGATGGATCATCTGACTAGAAGAATGCTGTCTAGGGATCCATAGTGTATAGCAAGTGATCACATCCAAAGCCTAGGGCAGTAAATTTTGTCTAGACAAGCCATCAGAAGGCACTTACATGACAATGTGCTATGTCCAGACATCCAGCTACAGGTGTTACATTGACCTCAAACTACTGCTCTCAAAGTTTATCATGGTGCACAGCAAGATGGCAACATTGGCTGGAATGAAGGTCTATTCTTTTCAGCTATGAGTCTTAATTTTGTCTCAGATGTAACAATAGCCAGCGATTGGTCTGGAGACCAGGAGGGCAATGCCAAGTGAATGTCACACTGGTCCTACTCTTGGATTTATGGTGAGGGGACACACAATGTACAGTAGCCGCCCCTCTCTATTCATTTCATGTACACTAAAAACTTGATGTTACATTGATTTGCTCGTAGAACCAGTGGTACAGCCATTCCACCAAAGTGTCCCAGAAGCTATTTTTTAAAAGGACAATACCAGGCTGCATGTTGCATATGCTACTGAGAGTAGCCTGCCTAGCTTAAACATGCTACCATAGCTTGCAGCATCTCCGGAGTTGCCTCCCATTGAGCACATCTGGGACCTCATTGGTAGGCAATTGCATAGGGAGCTACCTTGCATAAGATCTTGATGATCTGTGTGCCCGAATTAATTTAGCGTGGTGGAACATTTCTCTAACAAGCATTAATAACCTCATTAATAGCATGCCAAGGGATGTAAGTGTGTGTATTTCTGCACATAGAGCTCATACTCGATTTTGAATAAATCGAGTTGCTTTGAATATTTTGTTTCTATTTTTTTGGCATTTGCATATTATTTACATCTCGATCGATCCTTTGATTTCCATAGTTCCATGGCATTTCCTTCTTGGTGTTGCAATTCCACCGTTGAGGAATGCATAATGTATATTTATATTATGCAATCCTAATATATGGTAATCATTTCATGCCCATGTATTTAATTTTCCAGTGCTCTCTAGAAAAGCTCTCTTGTTTAGAATGCAGTATTTTATTTCTTCATGCATATAGAGGCATGGCAGGAATATGATATTCACATTTTGATGAGCATTTTGTAGAAATTTAGATCATGTAGGCTTTTACAATAGATCTATTTTATTTTATTTTTTTGTGATTGGTAACTATGGGCAGCAAGATCACTTATAAGGCTTCCTTAACATAGTATTTGGGGCATATTTTTACTTGTGAAAATACCAAGTGTTATTTTAACATTTTGATGCATTTTTAATGGTTTTAAACATTTCAAACATACAATTCTTTCTCCTTTTTTTTCAAGTCCTATAAAGAAGCCAAAGGAAAAATGCTGAGTTATGAAAAAAGGGTTAAAAACACTCACAAACAATGTAAAAAAGCATCTTCGAAATGCTTTAACACTTATGTAAAACTACATTGTTATTATGATTGCAGAACACTCCGAAGGCAGCTGCTCAACTACCCTGGCATTGACAGAGAAACAGGTGCTCCATAGGTGAAGAATAAGAATTTTTTGACAGCAATCCAAAATTTTCATAGCATGGTGTTTCGTTCTGATCCCAGACCTTCCCCAGATAATCAGACAGCAACACAAGGATAGAGTAAACAGCAGTAAAAGCAATGCAAAATGCCACCACTAATGCCAGAGAACAGCACTGTGCATCCTTCTACATAAAAAACACTAAATGTGAAAAGTAAAAAAAAAGCATAAAACACTCAAACCTTTAAAAATGCTCACTAAATCATATGGGCTTTTTTCTGCTTTTGTTAAGAAGCTTTAAAAATAAAAATAAAATAAAAATATTAAAAAATTATACAAATCACCCGCTTTCCCCCTAATAATAAAAAATAAACCTCAGCGGTATCACTGTGACCAAAGTGCCCAAACTATGAAAATCTAAAAATATTTATCCTGTAAGATGAACACTGTAATAGGAAAAAAAAAAACATCAAAATAGTCAGTTCACCATTTTTTTGTCAGTTCACCTCCGAAAAATTGAAAAAAAGGAATCAAAAAGTCTCCAAAATGAAATCAATAAAAAACTAGAGATCTTACCACAATTAGATCTCTGTACTATTGATTGATATGGGTCATCTAATCACTTAAGGATAGGCCGTCAATGTGTATTCCTGGAAAGCCCCTTTAAATAAGCTCACAATGCCACATTTCAGATTCTTAGGCCAACCAGCTTCACAGCAGTAGCGTAGTAAAGCAGGTGTAGAGGTAGTACTCACATAAGACAGTGCTACTATAATGGTACACAGGACAAATATATATGTTAAAGGGATTTTCAAGGCTCCTGATTAGTGTTGAGCGAATCGAAGTGCATGAAGTGGACTTTAATCCAAATTTCTTGGAAAATTTGATTTGTTGCAAAGTCAAATTTCCTTGTTCTTTGTGGTAACAAATCAATTTTCCCTGAAATGGGGTAAAAAAAAAATCATACTTACCTCATCCATTTGAGCTGGAAGAGCCCATTGCCGCCATCTTGATGGAAGATCCCGCAAAATCCAGTGCCCGTTGACGTTTGACTTCACCACGCCGGCTAATGTGATGATGTCATCACGGGCCGTGCAAGATTTCACGCTGAATCTTCAATCAAGATGGCGGCGGCGGGCTCTTCACGATAAAATGGATGAGGATAAGTATGATTTTATTATTTTTTTATTATAGACTTAAATATTGAAGTCAGATCCTGCGATCAGCGATGAACATGGCATCTGAGGAGTACAATCATGGGGAGCAGGGCAATCGCTCCCTGTCATTGCTCCCGCTGTTTACAAAGAAATGTGCTTTGTGACAAAGTAATTTATCACAAAGCAATTTTATCAATTTCTGATCGGTTGAGATTCAACACCCTGCACACCCACTGATCAGCTGTTCCCTGCAGACTCCAGCATCAGAACTAGCACTTTTAATGGAGCTGAAAAAACAGCTCCTTCAAAGTGTAGTGGCTGTGCTAAGTAACTGCAGCTCAGCTCCCATTCACTTCAATAGTAATCCAGCATGTCCGCTAAACTTTGAAGGAGCTAGTCATCTATAAAGAGGATAGGTCATCAATATCAGGAGCATAGAAAACCTCTTTAACTAGACACTCAACTTTCAATTTACACTGTGATTGATGGCTTATGCTCAAGATAGGTTACCCATATCTGATCAGTGGTGTCCAACTACTGGCATCCCCACTGATCAGCTGTTTGACAAGGCTGATACTCTCCTTTGAGCATTGTGGCCTCTTCCTAGGCCAGTTCATCGGTCACGTAGCCAAGGGCCCAGCTTATTCACATTGAAATGGTTCTGAGCTGCAGTACCAAGCATCACCACTATCCAATGGACAGCGCTGTGCTTGGTAAGCAGAGAATTCCACAGGCACTCCTTAAACAAGTCACGGACCCCCGCCGATCTGATATTGATGACCCATTCTCAGGATCTGTCATCAATATTAGAATCTCAGAAAACTCCTTTAAGCCAGTAAAAAACTTTGAAAAAGTGAAGCTAAAGTTTGCTATATACTTAAAGTGTTAACACATGTCAATTTAAATGGGTTGAGTCCTCTCAAACATTGGTAGCATATTGATAGGATATGTCACCAATGTCTGATGTCTCTAAATTGAAGTCTGCAAAGTGAAGGCCACGCTGCTTTCTTTTATATGTGAGTAACCTAAATAGCCAAGCGACTTGCTCAGCTATTTTGAGAAGTCCCATAGAAGTGAAAGGGAAAAGCACTGTGCATGCGCGACCACTGCTTCATTCACTTCTATGGGGCTGAGGTAAAACCTTGGTGGCATGTCCTAGCAATATGACACCAATGTTTGAGATGACAGAACCTAAATCTACATCTGCAATGTCCATTACAGATTTTGCACCATTGTCCTTCCTCTTCTGAGGCTGTCCTTTGGCAATTAGTAGATACCAATACATAGAAGCCATTAATATAGTATGTTTCTAGAAATTATAAGATTGAAATTAATATCTTTGCATCATGTTAATGAATTGCTCCCATTGTGAACTGTACAAACATTTTCAAGATGGATCAAGTAATGATTTAAATTGGAAGCGCTTATTGCAGCGAGTCAATCTCGGCATTTTAAAGCAGAAAATATATTTATGAATAAATAAGCAGTTTTATATTGATGTAAAATTTTAATAAGTCATTAATGACTTCTGCAGTGCTTTTCTCATTTTGCTGCATTCACAATAATATTGCCTCTGATTATTTCCCAACAAACGATCTTTGTCGCGCATTCTAATTAAACGCACCATTCATATTCCTCTGTTTTCAGGGAAACTTTTTAGAAAAAAAAAGAGCGAGTGTGTGTGTGATCGACAAGTAAATTATGAGTTATTACATAGCGAGAGCTCGGCACACGCTATTCTATGGCTGTATCTAAATATCCCTTTGTCTGGAATGCTTAACACTGTGGGATCTTCAGGCTTTTGAAACAAATTATAAATGGCTATAAACAGCATATAAAAGAGCTTGAGCGACTTTATTTTATCCTGCCTGTTATTATTAGAATCTTACCTAACCAGGTCACAGGCTCCCTGGTTGCACAGAAACTCCTCGCGGCCATAAGGGAAGATTACTTAAGCAATATTATAGATTTAGGATTCATGAGTCAGATAATGACTATAGATCTGTATCATTGCCTAAAATCTAAATTTAAAGGAAATGTGTCACCAAAAATGTAATCTGCCAGTTAAAACCAGATAGCGGCACTTTTTTTTTTTTTTCTGATTGCAGATTTTTTAATTCTATTTCCTGAACATGTTTATGGGGGCGGCCATCTTGCCTGAGCATTTATAAATCATTAAGAAAATTGCTTTACGGCAGCCCCAAGGCCCATAGACACAATGGTCAGGAGGGGACCTCATTGACTTCTATGGTAGAGGTTTCTAGTCATGCTCTGTGACCTGTACAGAGAAAAGAATAGATAATTTCTGACAATCACCTTTTGTGAATGATGGATCCTGTCTTATCTTTAAATGAGGTGATATCATTACAGGCAGGTTTAAAATCACAGATAAGCAGATGACTGAAGTAAAGTGATCTGCACAGCAGAAGTTGTGCCTATTATTAGGCTTAGTGGCCAGTGCGGAAACTGCAGGGTTTTATGTTTTTTTTTTTTTGTTTTTTTATAATATATATGTTGATTTGGAAAATTAAAGCTTACATCATCAAAAATTCTTTAAAAATATGTTAAACATAAAAACGTAATTTAAACAATAGGTCATTTTCTGATGAGACATTCCTTTTAAAGCTGAAATGAGCTTTATATAAAGGATTGCCAGACCAGTCGCAGCTACAAACCTTTTGGGAGTCTATAAGTAATGACAGCTGCAATAATTAAGAGTTAAAGGGATTTTCCTGGAGTTCAATATTAATGGCCTATCATCAGAATCGGTCAACAATAGCTGCTCATCATGAGTCGGATTCCCCCACCTGATTAGCGCACTGGTGAGTTCACTTTAATGGGACTGAGCTGCGTCTAGACCAGTGATGGCTAACCTTTGGCACTCCAGCTATGGTGAAACTACGACTCCTAGCATGCTCCATTAATTCCTATGGAGTTCTGAAAACAACCAAGCAAGCGTACATCTTGGGAATCATAGTCTTAACACAGCTGGAGTGCCGGAGGTTAGCCATCACAGGTCTAGGCCATGTGACTGATGTGACCATTTATAGTACTCATGTTCTCTTATGTGATAGAGGGGTCATTGAGTTCAACCAGTCAATTGGTCTCAGTAGTTCGGCCTCTGCACCTGTCCCTGTCTATTAAAGTCAGTTTTATGCATTTTTCAGGACACTTATTTAGGGAATCACATGCAATTTAAGACTCCTGTTGGGCTCGCTGTTTGATAACTCAGCACTTGTACAGATATATGAATTCACATACTGTGCTGAGCATCTTAACTAGCATTCAAGATCCTCTACGGTGTCAGGATTTACATATATTCTTCTTTTAATGCCGCTGTATAGTCCCTAAATCCTGAAGTCTTAGTGACCCTAAAAGACTTGGAACCATTGTTGTAAGCGACATAATGGCCATGCCGTTAAAAAAAGGCCAAGTGTTGCAATACAACATACTTAGGGAATACATGAGTGAAATTACTAGACATTATTTAAGCTATCAGGGACTGTTCTGATTAGAGGAGCTATAGCTGCTGAAAATGCCTCTTCTGAGAGTTTGCTGGAAATCAACTGCAGGCTGTTCTTGTGGTTTCATTAAAACTTGCAGGGTCTCTTGAGTACAAGGATAACCTTGATTTAATTGATCAAAATCTGTAGAGAAGAGAAAAATATATGAGAGGTGGGATTGTGTTTTATGCGTCTGTGTAATCACAACAGAATATAAGGAGAATTGCAACATATAAAAGGCTGCAGTGTCCAAAAGCTCCATCAAACCTCCCAGTCACCTGCAGATCACTTGCTATTAGTGATGAGGCGCTTCCACTCTGTGGATTTCAATCAGAATTTCAGTATAAATTTGGTTCACTACGAAGCCGAATGTCCCATGTTTCATTGCAGAGAATCGATTTAACCTGAAATAGTGTAAAGAAACAAACAAAAAAAACCCAATACTTACCTGATCCATTTGCTCGCAATGGACCGTCCGCCGCCATCTTCCTCGAAGATCTTGGCCGGAATCCCATGCACGGTGACATATGACGCCACAATGCCGAGTGCCGTGATGACGTCATCTCAGACCGCACAAGATTTTGGCACCAGACCTTAAAGCAAGATGGTGGTAGCCAGCCCGTCGCGTGCAAATGGATCAGGTCAGTACTTTTTTTAAAATTGTACACTCTATTATTAATATCAGATGCTGTGATCATGTATGTATGAATGCAGCATCTGAGGGGTTCAGTGATAGGGGGCGTCAAAATTGCCGTTCCCCGTCATTGTGCTCGCTACTCACAAAGAAGTGTACTTCGTGATGAAATTTCTTTGTGAAATTTGGCGAAGCAGCCGAATCAAAGCTTTGAGAACTTTGCTTTTCTCTCCTTATGTTGTATCAAATTTTTATATAAATATTGATTCAATCAGATCTCCACTAATTACAAAAGAAAGGTGAGAAACAACAGAAAAGCCAAAAAAATAGGTACACATGTGTCCAACATGGTTGCAACTATTGGTGCTTGTGGTGTACCCTGCTCTGTGAATGTTCAGTAGACATATCCCTTCTATATAGCTGTGGTCCACAGCATCTCCTCAGGGAGCTATTTTCAGTGCAAGCCTAATAAAAGTGTCAGCACTTTAGATCATAAGTGACATGATCATTACTATTGGAAACCAGAGAACCAATTTAAATATCGAATGTTATGTTACAGAAAACAAATGTAGTTGGTCTGCGGTGAGAAGACAAATAAAAGCATTAAAGGAGTTTTCGAGGAGTAAAATATTGATGACCTATTCTCAGAATAGGTCATCAAAATCTGATTGGTAAGGATCCAGCTCCAGGCACCCCCACCAATCAGCTGTATGAAGAGGCTCCCCTGAGAGCTGCAGCCTCTTACAAGGCCAATGCATTGGTCACATACATTGATTACATGGCCTATGGGCTTGGGCTTCAATACCAAGGATAGCCACTATGATATTCTGTAAGAAGACCACGGTGTTTATCTGACCATGATATGGATAGGTCATCAATATTGTACTCTCAGAGAACCCCTTGAACACTAGGTTTGTATTTTTGTATCTACTAAATATGGTACTGTTCTGCTCCAATCTAGCATCATATTGAGTACAGAATATGTTAGGTGTCTTGGTGACATCTTCTATCCACAATATGGAGGTACTTGGCCTGCAATGAGGAGGAAGAAATTGGTTGTTTTACCAAAGAACATTTTTGTCTCACAGTTTTAAATATAATTTAGATTTTACAAAAGAAATATTCTGTGACCTGTATAATTAGTCCTCATCCATGATTCATGTTCTTTTAATAACCTCTCCCATAGACCAACAATATAACCGGATTCTGAAGCGTTTTTTTTTTTTTTCAAGTATCTTTTTTGCAATTAATTATCACACATAAAGAGAGGTAATTTTGATTTTGAAGAAGGAGAGTTAAATTTTGATAGAACAAGAGTGGCTGAAGGGATGATTATGCCACTTCAGACCATCCACAGCCCATTTGTTAATTTAGTAGGTCTTATGAAAGTCATTGTGTTGTTGAAATGTGTTTTTTTCCTCTAAAACAAAATATGTTTGTGTGATACGGTTAATTCACATGTAATTAGACCTCTCATAGAAGTTCTGGGGTGAATGTATGTGATGGGTCAAGTGCTCACACATATTCTGAAGCAAAGCAATCAGCATAATGAATTCACTAGCACTGAAGTATAGAAAAAGAGTTTCTGTTCTCTAGGGCCATCTCATGTTTTTGAGATTTTTTTAAAGTGATAATATACATTGAATCTTCTGACAAGTTTGGGGAAATTCCCACAATGAAGATCAGGTCTTAAATAATAGATTTGAAATTAATAATTTTATCGAATTGACATCAGTTAAGCAAGTGGCATATTTCATAATAACTCCTTGCCCCAAAATTCTAAATTCTACCTGTGGATTTATCACTGACAATGTTCTACGATCTAGGATGATCTAGTGCAGATGAGTTCATTCCATGTTCAGGCATCAGACCATTGCTATATTGCACCTACACATTAGCTCCTTTTACATACAGGGCAGGCATCCTCATCGCTACTTCCCTGGTTGTATCCCAACCTTCCCTCATATACATAACAAACAATGTCCTCTTAGTAGGTAAATGGGTAGCAAGGGACTAAAGGACTCCTCTGGCCAGGAAGCAAAAGTATTATGGCTCATGCACATGACCATATGTATTTTGCCAGTCCACAAAACACGAATCCGCAAAAAAAAAAAAAAAAAACGGACAAAAATAGGACATGTTCATATTTTTTTGTGGAACAGACTTGTGAACATATGGATACGGAGTGCAAATTATTTTTGCAGCCCAATTGAAATTAATTGTTTTGTGTACGGAATCCATATGGACAGTGCATGAGCCCTTAGGCCGTTGAAATCCAACTTGTCCAGTCCTTATCTCCCCAGACATCTGCCTTCAAGTTAAGTGCCCTTTACACTGCCTGATATTAGGACCGATTATCGCTAATGAATGTTCGTACAAATACTGAAGAGTGATAATCTACCGGTGTAAAAATGCCACTGATTACCCAATGAATGAGCGAAACACTCATTCATCGGGTAATAAGATTGTTGGGGCGGACACATAAATCATCACTTTCCGGCACCAGATTATGTTGTCTAAACAGCAACCTGTTACCGGCAAACAATGTTTCCGTATGTGGACAAGCAATGGCGTTAGTGATCAATTCTCCCCATACAGTGGAGGAGGTCACTGCATGAAAATATTATTGTCAGGTACATCGGGCAATGTATAGGGGCCATTGGAGTCCATACACCCCCATTAACATGAGATGGTTGGCTGGTGTCAAGATGTGTCCTTACTTACCTTTCTGACATATCCTGAGATGAGTGGCACAAGATGACCAGTTTAAAAAAAAAAAAAAAAAAAAAAAAAAAAAAAACATTATTTTGTGATACTCTGTCTGGAGTTATTTATGCTATATGTGGCCATCTGGTGATGGTGATGTGAATTGTAGCCTGGCAATAGTTTTGCTGGCATGTCCTGATAATCCATTTAATTTGTATCATGATAAATTAGTGTCCCTAACCAAATTCATGGAAAAGTATGGGAGGACCCCACTGTATCTGTATGTAATGTATCTATTCATTTTTGTCTCCAATATTTTACTCTGATTTTTATTATTACCAGTTCTTAACAGAAAACTGGGTAACATTTACAAAAGCAGACCTATCATAAAACGCTTTATGTACGGGTCACTGAGACCAGAGCTGTACGATCTTGACTCTGTCCATGCGTTTCTTCTCATAACACATAACAACCTGGAAGATTTGTGTGAATCCGCAGCCTAACAAATAGAGGCACGACGCAAGCGGGGTCGCCAGTAAAATTGTGGATTGCAACGGTTAAGTGAAATAAGTGAAAACTGTGCATCAATCTTCTAGACAACAAGATGCAGTTAACAGTGAAGCTGGCCGGCCAATTGCTATATAGGCTTAATGGACCATTTACCTAGTAATAGGACAAAGACGCTCTTTTAGGACACAAATCACAAGGAAAAGCTCTTAGGAGCCAAGCAGGCATATTGCCAAAACTCTCTACTTATGCAGCGAGAAAAAAAAAAAAACAAAAAAACAAGATAACCACTTACTGCTCAAAGAAAAGAGAAGGTAATTACTATTCTGAAAGAGTATGATGAGAAAGTTGGGACATCAGCTGGCAGCCACCAAAATACTAAAGGAAAACTCTCTAGGGGAAAATAACCGAATTTAAAACTAGAAGAAAGGTAGGAAAATGCTAAATGTAAGATACATGCCGTAATAATGAATCAAGGTCTTGCACATTCCCCAGGCTTCGCGGCGGCAACTATTTCCCACATTTTATGTAGATTTTTCCGTATTAATGTTTATAAACTTGGATACAATGTGTTATAGTAAAAGCTCCAATCAAGTTAGAGATGTGTCCTTCTTTAACTTTCCTGTTGGCTCAACATATGGCAAGATATATGCCGAGACAACCAGCGTTGAGAAAAACAAAACAAAACAAAACAAAACATGATACTGTGATATTCTGTCATGAGATGTCTATGCTATATGTGTGTGGTTGTGTGGCCACTCAGTGGTTGTGTTTAGTGTATGTACCGCCTGTATCTGGTGTGGTGTCTTTTTTATATAGACTCCTTTCTTCTCTCTTGTGGCAGATAGGCTGCTCAGGTGGCTTATGTGGAACTTTTTTGGGATCACCTAAGGCTTCCGGATTTGTTTGTGGTACTTTACTTGAAGTTCAATGTATGGGTGCTACTATAGGGCTGACAACTGTGTACATTAGTATTATAAGGCTAGCACTCTGGGGTCTCTAGTGAGGATGGCAATTCTATGGAGGTGTGGACATTACTATGAATCTTGAACTATGGGCACTATGACTATTTCAGTATGCCCTACTGGGTCAGACTTTTTCTTCAGAATGAAGCCATTGTTCGCTAAATAAAAGGTATCATTACATTCATCTCTATAAGGCATTGTGCCTGGTTTATCCGGTTTACCGGAATCCACCCGACAAAAAAAAGCTTTAGGCCTCTTTCACACGGGCGTCACGGATTCAGTCTGGATGCGTTCCGGAAAATCCGCACGCATCCTCACCAATTCACACGCAATCGCAGTCAGTTTAGACTGCGATTGCGTATGTTTGTTCAGTTTTTTCCACGCGGTGTGAAGCGTTTTGATGCGTTTTTCACGCACGTGATAAAAAACTGAATGTTTACAAACAACATCTCTTAGCAACCATCAGTGAATCACACATTGCATCCGCACTTGCGTGCGGATGCAATGCGTTATTCATGAAGCCCCATTTATTTCAATGGGGCCAGGGCTGCGTGAAAAACGCAGAATATAGAACATGCTGCGATTTTCACGCAACGGCGAACTGATGCGTGAAAAACATTGCTCATGTGAAAAGCCCCATTGAAATGAATGGGTCAGGATTCAGTGCGGGTGCAATGCGTTCGCATCAAGCATTGCACCCACGTGGAAATCTCGCCTGTGTGAAAGGGGCCTTAAAGTCATGGCCACTAGGGTTCTCACTTCAACCTAAGTTGCAGTCAACAGCCTATTATCAGGCAAAACCTGTCCCTAGTAGACTAAGACTCTGTCTTGTCTAACTTTGATGGCATATCTATCAAGTCTTTAAATGTCTTTAAATGTTTTTGTATTTTCTTATATTTAACAACCATGAGTTTGGGCAAAATTTAACTGATGGATGAAAGAGAAAAAACAAAGCTTAGGAAAAAGACTTTGAAATAATAGTATCCAACCTGAACATACAATAGCAAAATTGAAAGGTCAGTGTATCGGGAAAGGGCTTGATTCAAGTGGCTGGCAATCAGCCTCAGACTGTCCTGATGAGAGATGTCTTGAGTAATACTTGTTTTTCTCTGCCGTCGAAGACTTTTCATCCACATTTTTTGGATTGTGCTCAGTCTGGAGGCTGAATAGTATATATTTATGGATGTTGTGATGTAAGCACATCTCGTGACAGACAGGTGCACGTTTATGTTCAATCCCGCTGATGACACTTACGTTGTGTATTTAGACCACATTATAAATTGCTTCCATTTCTGAGGAACAGATGCCTAGAATGCTATTTATACATTTCTCTGTAGCTATTACTTCCTACCAATTGCGCTGCTTCTGTCATCTTGTTCTCTGAGTTATAAACTTAATATGTTGAATTATTTTTGTCTATGACTCCGTGGCATAAACTTAATGCCTCTAACATATCTGTGTCAGCAGTTAGCCAATGGGTTATAACTAGTTAAAGGGGTTATCCCATGAATAATGTAAAAAATGAAAATAAGTCATCATTATCTCTTTCTAACAAACTTAGAGCCAGTCCTGTACCTCACATGGATGCTCTGCTAGATTTGTTTCAAGCTAGTAGCTCAGGAGTGTGTCTTTTCCCCGGGGGTGTGTGCTTCTGCTTCCACTAAGGACGTTTGAAGGATGGAATTGACCATGTACTTCCATTTCAGCGATCTGGACAAAGATTTTTGAAAAAGAGCAAACAGAAGGTGGCACTATGCAGATCGATTTCAGTGAATTGCTCAGTGGCTATACTAAATTGTTAATTACATGCAATTACACAAGTATTCTGATCCAGGAACTGGTTAAAAAAATGTAGAAATTTTGCTTGGACAACCTTTAAATACATCAGTACATATGTGTTGACTCTTCTCTTCAAATGTCATTAAAAACTGAAATTTAAATACAGTACAAATTCAATACAGTATTGCAACATGCTACTAAGACCCCTGACTGGTTGCAACTCACGACAAAACCACTGGGTGGCCACACATGTAAGATAGACATCTTGTGACACAGTATCACAAAATCAAGTTTTAAAAAAAGCTGTGCCACAAATCTCAGGATATGGTAAACCAAGAGGAAAGGTTAGGAAGGAGAAAATGTAATAGCTTCAAAGTCAGGGCTTTATATCACTAGTTGTTAGTGCTACTTTTGTATTAAACTGGCCATGTGTCTAGATAAGAATGTTCGATTGTGAGTACATTGGTTACATCTAGGGATGAGCGAAGTGAGCTTTGCATCCTAGATCCAAAGTCGCTTCACTCAAAACTTTGGTTTAAAGCTGTATGGAGATCTGTCTCCATACAGCATTGAAATGTACGTATGGCCTCCGACGAGGCAAAGTCAGTTATTCCCGAAGTCTCGTAAGACTTCGGTGAATAACTTCGGTATTTGATTTTAAATTTTAAAACTTGGATCCGAACTCAGCTTCGGTTCTGACTGGTACCTCGGCGATACAGCCTAGGATCCTAGTGATTTGTGTAAGATCTAGGCCACATGAACATGATCAAACTATGAATCCATCTGGTATGGATCCAGTAAATTCCACCTATAGTCCCCCTATAAGCCCATCATATTCCTATATGTGCCTCTGATTTCAGATATTAAGCCCTTGAAGCTTGTCTTTCAGTGGACGATACATTGACTCTCAGGGCCACCATACTGCAGCATACCCTAATGCTTATATATTCACAATTCAGACTTGCAAGGACTGCATGTGCTGCCATACAGAATCCACATATGTGGCTCTGCTGCAGACCTGCAAAATATTATATCACTCTTTTTCAGCCCATCATGGTGAACATCTTGTGTGCAATCACCAATTCCTGTGAACTGAGGGTTCAGTGCATTCACAGGAAATCAGTCATTTGTCACTTTGATGCAGTGTACTCATGAAACCTTTTATTTCTAGTCTTTCTGAGTTGCAAATGAAGATAATACTGCAATCTATGAAAAATTCATTTTCACACTTCTTAATGCAAAGATAAATGTGCCGTCAATAGGGTGTTATACAGCGTGCCACCGCTTTTCTCGGCTTCTTAAATTCTTCCTGTTTCATTAATTCCTAAAATAATATGTGTTTTTACATTCAGTAAAAAGAAATGATGTGTGTGAAATTTGTACAACACTTCTCTAAAATATACTATGTATTAACTTCTGAAAGTCGCATTATAAAGTGATTGTTCCGTCTGGAGATCGCATTTCTGTGTGCTCTTCTAGAGCAAGAAGATGTTAGAAAGAAGAATCTTCTGCTCAGGACCCTTCTTATGATCCAGTGCTGTCTATCATTGTAAAGAGATAAGACTAGGCACAACCATGTACTAGTAATAATAGGGCAGTACATTAAAAAGATAAAAAAATATCCAAAGATGCAAAGTAAAAGTCCCTAATGAGACTGATCAAATCCCTGCCACTCCCTAGAAGCCCTGTATGGCTTCTTTAGGCATGTTCGCTTATTGACTATAATGGGCTGGCAATGCAGTATCTAATAAAAAAGAGCAAAGTCAAAGAAGTAAGGTGATTGTCTTTTGACCGGTGGGGGTTATATAAGTGATACCTTACCAATTGATCATTGATGGTCTATCTCAGTGACAGCTGGGTCTTCAAGGGCTAAATAATATTTGCAAACACCATTAGTGTTAAAGTTTTACAAGGACCTGGTTTTAAATGGGATTGTCTGAGATCTAAAAAATATTAGGGGTGTCTGGGAATGTGCTTAAAATAATAATAATAATAATAATAATAATAATAATAATAATAATAATAATAATAATAATAATAACATTACTGCTGCTATATACTGTATCACTGCTGCTGGTCAATCAGTGGTGTTAGTGATGCCACACAGTGGGCCTCAGCAGCCACGTGCCATTCCTACGTACAGTTAATCACTACTGAGGCCATTAATTGCACATCTGGAGACTGGATGCAAAGTGCTGGGACTGTGAGGCAAGGTGAGCAATTTCTTTTGCAACCCATGCCACCCTTAACATTTTTTTAGAACTTGGACAACCCCTTTAAGTTTATTTTGTTACATTTTACATCCATTTCATAACTAGATTGTATGGTGGAATATATGCATTTTAGCCTTAAATGTTATAGACACCTTTGGGGGCAATTTTTTTTTTATTTATTTCTGCATTGTACTCATTTTGAGCTAAAAGTCTTTTTTCAGTTGGTCTTTATTAAAAATGTTGAGCCCCTTTCTCTGTACAGTCTTGAAATTCATGCTTTGTATTTTTACTGTGTTCCATCAGGCAGCTGATGGTTACTTATTACTGATCTCTGATCTTATAAACATTCATTATGGCTTAATTCTTATCTTACTGATGAGAATGGAGCTTAAAGTGTAACTTTCATATTTTCTTATTTGCTAGTTCATTAGAGCTTGACATGTATACCTGAGTTAGTCTGTGAATGATAGTCAAAAGACTTATAATTACCGTATAATGACAACTTTTTTTAATGTCCCCTGTGCCTTTTAACTGGTCCCTTAAAAGACTGTTGCTATGGCTCATTTAAGAAGACAGGAAAATGGAGGGGCGATCCTTCACACCACATGCCTATATTAGGCTTTAGAGTATGGAGGCGTGTCTCTCGGTAATAGAATCTTATTGGCTGGCAGGGAGCTGCTGGCTACAGCAAGTGTATATGTGAAGTGAAGGAAGGCAGTTTTGGCCTTAGAGAAATGGCAGTGGAGCCATTTTGAGAAGATCCTCATATTGTAGAGGTTAAAACAGCCGTAACTAAGGGAAAACTCAAGGAAAACAGTGGTATGCAAAGAAACTAAGGCTTGCTTTATGCATAATGCTCCACCAGCAGTAACATATGTTAAAACTGATTTTTTTAATGAAAACATGGTGGTTATGCTTTAAACGAGTGTTTTTGAGGTACTGTATTATTAAGAGATAAGGGTTATTAGACGGATCAGCACAAAGTGAAAGTATGGTTTTCACAGCTCGGCAGAAGTTAACCCTTTATGACAAAGCTGCTGACTTTTTAATAAAGAACCATTGAAAAAAATAATTTTAAGCCCAGAATGAGTAAAATGCAATCATTAAAAATTCCCCCCCCCCCAAAAAAAAAATTCCTTTAATGGCAATGTTTCAGCCACATTCTAGAGCATTGTCAATGCGTCGAACCTGGTAACCATGCAGATCATTGAAATATCTTAGCACAAATGAGTCATCGAGAGGACCGTAAAGAACTTCACCGGGCTGTAGACTATTGAACATAATAATTCTAGGCTGAAAATCTTAAAATGTTTTCTTAAGAGGGCAAAATTCAAAGGAACCATTTCATAAGAATATTCACATTTGGCAAGCTGCCCAGACATTATCAGATGAAAGCTTTAGAAGAGCACTTCCTCATAGAGTATTGTAATTGTCAACAATATGACCTGAACCTCTTTTATATGGATCTGATGAGTATACATGAATTTAGTAGTAGGCTTTTTGAGGCAGTTCAATGACAACTTATGGAAATTCACGGAGGATTGTCATCAAAACAGAAGCAGTCACTCTTCTTATTCCTAAACAGTTTAGCCCAAGCCCAAGCCCAAGCAGATGGCTGTATTATGGTTCTATGCTGTAAATATCCATAATATGGTACCCATAAACTGTTAGGTACTGCAGCTAGACTATATCTCCACATGCCTCTGGCTTTTTATAGAGATTCTTCTCATTGGAGCACAAGCAGTACCACTGGACTTCTAATGTGCAATCAACAATTAACAGGATTTTTCCCATTTGAAGCCACTGTGGTAATCAGATGATCATGGTGGCTAAGTCTGAGCACCCCTGTTAAACAGCTGAATTAGGAAGCAATGGTTAACAGCTATATCTAGTATAACATGGAGTCCATTCAGTTGCTGTGTACATGTGTCCTTTCCACAGAGTTACCAACCTTTTGTAGTTTGCTGACCACTTTCAAATATGACAGATGTTGCTTAAGCAACACTAAGTTGTGAAAGTTAGGAATCGTAATAAGTACAGTTGCAGCAAACTTTAACTTGGTCCTATAATGGAGACCGACAGTACTGGAAATACTCCATGGTATGAAGACTTATTGACAATGCTCCATAGAAAAGAGGTATCTCCCAAGAAAGAGAACCATCTCACCAGTGTCACCCTTTGAAAGTGTCTCCCTATGAGTCAAGATCTGACTTTCCAAGAAGCCTTATATACAGACTAGATATCCATGCATAGACAGCTGTTTCGGGGTGCTTGCCCCTCATCAGTACGGAGTAGGATCTTTACTCATAGGTGGCCAGGTGAGATGGTTCTCTTCCTTTAGAGATACCTTTTTGCATATTTGTTTCCTATGGAGAAACGCCAATTAAACTCTAATAATAATACAACCGGATCCATTTATAACAGATGCAGATAGTTGTATTATCACTAACGGAAGCTAGTGTTAAAGTAGCCTTAGCAGTTTTGATTGTACTATAAGATCTAGTAAGATAAGGCGCTAGCACTGTTCAGAGTGAGGTAATAAATCACTTATGGGTTGGCAGCAGCCTCCTCATTCCACCTTCTCTCTCCATAGACTTTTGTGTGTGAGATTTGAGACAAAGACTGAGTGCTATTAGAGATAAAAGGATGAGTGAAGGGCAAGAGGAGAAAGGCAGCCTTAGGAATCCATGAGGAAGCATCATTATTATATATATATATATATATATATATATATATATATGCAGTACAGACCAAAAGTTTGGACACACCTTCTCATTCAAAGAGTTTTCTGTATTTTCATGACTATGACAATTGTAGATTCACACTGAAGGCATCAAAGCTATGATATAACACATGTGGAATTATATACTTAACAAAAAAGTGTGAAACAACAGTAAATATGTGTTATATTCTAGGTTCTTCAAAGTAGCCACCTTTTGTTTGATTACTGCTTTGCACACTCTTGACATTCTCTTGATGAGCTTCAAGAGGTAGTCACCTGAAATGGTTTTCACTTCACAGGTGTGCCCTGTCAGGTTTAATAAGTGGGATTTCTTGCCTTATAAATTGGGTTGAGACCAAGAGTTGTGTTGGGCAGAAGTCGGGTGGATAAGAAAAAAGCAGGTGGGAAGAAAAAAGCAGCTAAGTAAAGAAAAACGAGTGGCCATTATTACTTTAAGAAATGACGTTCAGTCAGTCCGAAAAATTGGGAAAACTTTGAAAGTGTTCCCAAGTGCAGTCGCAAAAACCATCAAGCGCTACAAAGAAACTGGCTCACATGAGGACCGCCCCAGGAAAGGAATACCAAGAGTCACCTCTGCTGCGGAGGATAAGTTCATCCGAGTCACCAGCCTCAGAAATTGCAGGTTAACAGCAGCTCAGATTAGAAACCAGGTCAATGCCACACAGAGTTCTAGCAGAAGACACATCTCTACAACAACTGTTAAGAGGAGACTGTGTGCAGCAGGCCTTCATGGTAAAATAGCTGCTAGGAAACCACTGCTAAGGACAGGCAACAAGCAGAAGAGACTTGTTTGGGCTAAAGAACACAAGGAATGGACATTAGACCAGTGGAAATCTGTGCTTTGGTCTGATGAGTCCAAAGTTGAGATCTTTGGTTCCAACCACCGTGTCTTTGTGCGACGCAGAAAAGGTGAACGGATGGACTCTACATGCCTGGTTCCCACCGTGAAGCATGGAGGAGGAGGTGTGATGGTGTGGGTGTGCTTTGCTGGTGACACTGTTGGGGATTTATTAAAATTTGAAGGCATACTGAACCAGCATGGCTACCACAGCATTTTGCAGTGGCATGCTATTCCATCCGGTTTGCGTTTAGTTGGACCATCATTTATTTATCAACAGGACAATGACCCCAAACACACCTCGAGGCTGTGTAAGGGCTATTTGACCAAGAAGGAGGGTGATGGGGTGCTACGCCAGATGACCTGGCCTCCACAGTCACCAGACCTAAACCCAATCGAGATGGTTTGGGGTGAGCTGGACCGCAGAGTGAATGCAAAAGGGCCAAAAGTGCTAAGCATCTCTGGGAACTCCTTCAAGACTGTTGGAATACCATTTCAGGTGACTACCTCTTGAAGCTCATCAAGAAAATGCCAAGAGTGTGCAAAGCAGTAATCAAAGCAAAGGTGGCTACTTTGAAGAACCTAGAATATAAGACATATTTTCAGTTGTTTCACACTTTTTTGTTAAGTATATCATTCCACATGTGTTAATTCATAGTTTTGATGCCTTCAGTGTGAATCTACAATTTTCATAGTCATGAAAATACAGAAAACTCTTTGAATGAGAAGGTGTGTCCAAACTTTTGGTCTGTACTGTATATATATTACATAGTTTCTGATATTCACTTGTATAACTGTATTATTCACATCTGAAAACTTGGTACACTTTAACGTCCTGCAAATTACTGCTGCAAGTAATTGACAGCTTTCTGTAAAGGACAGCCATCCAAGGATGGCTGGCAATCAGTGAGAAGGACCTCTCACTTGACTCCTGAAGCCAGAATGTGCAGTGGTTTAAATGTATAAAAATGGGTTACATTAAATCTGTCCTTACCAAAATCTGCTCAGCTCCTCCTGCCAACCCTGCAGATCAGACACCATGTTCAACGTGACAGAGTCCCTTAAAGCCTCCCATTCAATTAATTAACTGAGCTTGGAGTAATAGGTTCCTCCTGTCAATGGAGAGTGACCTTGTTTTGACAAAAAAAAGTTAAAAATGCATAATTTCTGCAGAAAATACCTTGTGGCAAATTATTTTTTTTATGAAACTGCTTCTAAATGACTAATGTGTAATTGACACTGGATATCCATGTAAATGTTGTGAAGGAGTCAGAGGTTTTAATGTGAATTATACCAAAAATAATAGCATTAACACAAAACAAAGGAAGAAATACATGGAAAAGGGTGGTTACAGAGGAGGAAATCTGCAGAATCCATGCATTTTATCGCCAAGCATCCAAAATTACTCATTGTACTCAGTGATGTGAGTGGATAAGCTATTTCTGAAATGTGAACCTCTAGGAGACATTAACACATGGCTTCTGGTTAAAGGGAATCTGTCATCACATCCATGATATCCATGTCAATGAATTGCAAGGTGTGTGATGGTCCTCTGAGTAAAACCTATCTTTTTTTCCCTTTTTTTAAAATATCTTATAAATATATAAACTGCATCTCAGCTACTGTCACATGTGCCCCTTCATACTTTGACTGTATTAAAAGGTGATGTGTGTAGAAATTAAACACCTTTGAGCTGTAAAAATTGACTGTCAGTTTTTTGGTACCATCTGTAACCTATTCCGTGCACCTATGTGAAGATCCATGTGCCGTAGATCACACCCCCAATCTTCATCAGACCTCAGATCAGACCCTCAATCTTCATTAGACCCCTGTTCTTCATCAGACCCCCAATCTTCATCAGTCCTAAGATCATACCCCCCAATCTTCATCAGACCTCCAAATCAGACCCTTAATCTTCATCTGATCCCCAATCTTTATCAGATCTCAGATCAGACCCCCAATGGTCATCAGATTAGACAAAAAATAATAATAACTTACCGCTGCTTCAGTAGACTGCACCGCCACTCGGGATATCAGAACTCTCTTCCTGCTGCGCTGAAATTGGGAACTGACATTGCACAGCATCAGGTCATAGTGCATTCTTACATGCACTATGTCCTGAAACTGTACACTATTAGGACACAGCACAGTGTGACGTCCAAAGAAGACCAGTGAATGGTAAGTAATAGCCACACATAGCTCTTCGGTCCTACTGTACTGATGAGTGCTTCCATGGAAGCACCCAATAATATTTTCTTTATAAGACGTAAACAAGTGTGTCTTATAGAATGAAAAATACTTTAATTTGAAAATATAAGTTATTATGACACATAGTAAGGTAGTTTTCAGAAGACTGTAACATGGGCGCATTTTAATGCAATATCCAGACCTCTGACAGTTCTGCTGAAGGGACTTAGGTCACCAGAGGATCCTATGGCGATTTTAGATCAATTTGTAGAACCAAAGTTGGTCTGGGTATTGCGCCTTTATATCACAGGTGTCAGTATTTTGCAAGTGCCCTAAGGCCAGGTTGCCTCAATCTGTTATGAGGGAATTTTCACTGATACAAGGTAAAAATGAAAAATTAAGGATACCTTGTAAATAATGCAACACATCTCATTTACATCATTATATAAATATGTATTGTGCTGGAAGGTACAGTGCATTCTGATTTTCTATCACTCCTGCAGTACTTGCTGTAGAAACTCTGCTTTAAACAATAATCACATGTCATATTGTCATTTTAAGAAATGTGCAGAAGTAGCCAGATTTACTTTTTGGCACAATGGAAAATAATGGATTTCTTGGTGCTTTGGGCAATTTGTAACTGATGGCAACTGCACAGAGTACATAAAATAATTCTCAATTGCTCCCTGTTGTCAAGGAAAATTTAGAAAACAAAGCGTTAATAAATATGTTCAAAAGTTTTATCCAATTTGATGTAGAGGATCTAGATTAATAAAATAGATTTAGACTTTGTTCTCATATTTCTAGTATAACGTTCCTAAGAGTTGTTCTTTTTAAAGTGCATTTGTCATTTAAAGGGACTTTCCAATCTCAAATAGTTATGGCATTCCCTTAGACTATGTTTTAAATGTCTGAGACGAGAGTCCCACCCCTGAGGACCTCAACCCAATCCCACTTGTGAATGGAGAGGTGGCCATGCATAGAGTACACATGTGTGACTCTCTCTATTCACTTCTATGAGAGTTACAGAAACATCAAAGCATTGAACCTCTCACAGAACCTCTCAGTTACTTCTGTGACTGGATGAGGCGACTAGCAAGCACCTCATCTATTAAATGTGATTAAAAATTTAGTATAGCCTCTGAGTTATTCAATAAAATCTATCTGTATAGCGCCACCTGCTGTTTATTCTTTCCTTATTTTTTGTCCGTTTCACTGAGCTGGTCGAACATGCTCAGTTTAAATCTTTAACTGTCACCAACCGTATCTTCTGTAAGAAGCTGTGGCAGTTACAAGAAGAGAGCTCCAGCAGAAAGGACACTGCCCCTGATCTGCCAGGCTGAAGAGAATCTAGCAGAGCAATTGGAGCATTGAATGTGGAGATCTCTATATCCATGTGAGGTACAGGGCTGGTTTTAGCATGTTCAGGGGTGCACCTAGCCTTTCTGCTGCCTGAGGTGAAAACTGAAACAGTGCCCCCTCCCACTTAGCTATGCCAATTTCTTGACCTAACCCTTTCCCTTCAGCCCATGAACCTTCGGCTGCCCCCTCTTGCCCCCACCTGGTGCTGCCTGAGATGATCGCCTCACCTGGCTTCATTGGTGGTGCACCCCTGGTCATGTACTATATGATGTCTGATTTTTATTTATTACATTAATTGTGGCATAACCCCTTTAATATAGCCACAAGTTCCAAAGGTGGGACCTAAATTTATCAGACATGAGAGTTCATATTTTATACTTCTGAAATAAGTAAAAATTATATTCGGAGAAACTGGGGCAGGACAATGATGTTTGATTAGTGACATTTCAATATCTGGGATCATTCAGCATAAGGAAGGAGCCACAACATTCCTGTATGTGCCTCATGGACACAAAAGCTTGTCTGTAACAGCGGCTATACCTTGTATCTTAACTTCTTTCTTCAAAGGGGTTTTCTGAGATTTTTATACTGATGACCTATTCAGGTATGTGATCAGTAGTGGTCTGAGACCCGGGACCCAAAGGGATCAGCTATTCTAGAAGACACTGAAGCTCGCAGTAGCGCCACTGCCTTCTCATGTTCATTGGTCCCATAGCCTAGGCAGAGCTCAGCCCCATAGAAATTAATAGGGCAAAGCTGCGATACCAAGAAAAGCCACTATACAATGTACGGCCCTATGCTTGCTGAGCTGAGAGAAGCCCGTGGCGCTTGCGCTGGTGCCTTCTCAAAAAGCTGATCAGTGGGGGTCTCAAGTATCAGAACCCCACCGATCAGATAATGATGACCTATCCAGAGGGGCAGTGTCTTTTCCGCTGCAGCTCAGGGGGCATGTTCATTCTGCTGCAGCTCTCTCCTTATCACAGCTCTAGAGACAGATGAATGACGAAACTGAGCATGTGCGGCCTTCACAGTGAGCCGGACAAAGAAATTAAAAAAGAACAAACAGCAGGTGGCGCTATACAGATACAATTTATTGCATAGTTCACTGGCTTTACTATATTTGTAATTAAATGCAATTACAAAAGTATTTAGATCCAGGTGCTGGTTTTGAAAACTGTAGAATATTTTTCATGGGACAACCCCTTTAAAGCATTTATCTCATGATTAATGTTAATCAGAAACCATATAATACATGCCAATATCATTACAAGAAAGCTTGAACCAGCCGTGTACCTCACATGGATACAGAGATTTTTCATGCATTGTTCCAATTGCTCTGCTAGATTTTTTTGAAGCTAGTAGTTTAAGGGGTATATCATTTCCTGGAGGTGGGGGCTTTCTTCTGCAGCTCTCTTCCTATCAGAGCTAAGGGGCCATATCATTTCTCAGCGAAGCATGTCCCATCTGCTGCATCTGTCTCTCTGCAAGTGTCACATTTTTTAAATGAAGATCCAGCTGGTGACAGTTGAAAGATCGAACTGAGCATGTGTGTCCACCGCAGACAGGTTAATGAGGTGGACAGAAAAAAAAAGTAAAGAACAAGCAACAGGTGGCGCAATACAGATAACTTTTATTAAATAACTCAACCACTATACAAGATTTTTAAATACATGCAATTACAAAATTATTCAGATCCAGGTGCTGGTTACAAAAATGTAGAATATTTTCAACCCCATTAAATGTAATAGTATGTAGTCTTGCAATGTAGCATGTACCAACATGTGAACGGTTGTGCATTTTTCTTGATGGGATGACCACTGTGATCATCCGGACAAAAACTAATCTTTTTGCTCTTCTGAGTGATAAAACTTTATGTGCCAGCAGGGGCGTAACTACCATAGCGGCAGACCATGCAACTGCTATAGGGCCAAGGGCAGGAGGGGGCCTAGTCTTAGTTGGGATTGTCTCCTCTTCTACTGGAGGTGAAAACTTGGTCAGGGAGTTGTAGTTTTACAACAGCTGGAGGGCCGCAGGTTGAGCATCCCTGCTCTAAAGGAACAACTTTTAGCCTACGGGGCAGAGGAAAAATGGCCCAAGGGTCATTGAAAGGGGTTTAGACAGAAACCCTTCTGTCCTGTGTGGGGGCTCTGGTTTGATCCTTGCCATGGGGCCCTTACCTTTCTATGTACACCACTGTGTTCCAGGTAAAGTTATGATTATTTAACCTTAAGTAGAATATACTTAGAGGATGAGAGTAAATATTGTGAAAGTGACGATGACAAAGGGGAGATTTGAAGAACACGATGAACATTCTCTGTATTAATGTGCCGACTTTTTAATAAGTGTCTCTATAGGACATATTCATGATCAATAGTGTGTGGGCCTCTGGAAAGAGAACAGGTTGAATCATATAAGTAGTTCTTACAAGATGTACATGTTACCAACTACCGGAGGAACAGATAATGAGTTTCTGAAGTGACCAGTGACCTCACTGTTGTATGTAACATTCATACTGTATTTTAAGAGAACTAAAGATAAATCATAATGTACTGCACTGAAAGTCTATATTGCTAATAGCATTGCAAAGATATTGAAGTGGCTCTGTTGTTAGGAATAACTTCTTAAAAGAGCTTGGTAAAATGTAGAGATGAGCGAATTATTAGAAAATTCAATTCAGCTGCTTCGTCGAGTAGTAGGCGCAATGACATACATGATTGCGGCATCTGAGTTTAAAAATAGAGTAAAATTAACATTTAAAAAAAATTAAATCAAACTTATCACCTCCATTTGTTTGTGACGGGTCAGCCGCTGCCATCTTTCTTGAAAATCTGGCGTGAAATCTCATGCGGAGCGAGATGACGTTATCACTCCGGCCAAAATCTTCAATCAAGATGGCAGCTGGCTGCCCGTAGCAAATGGAGGAGGTAAGTATGAATTTTCTTTTTTTTTACACTATTACACAAGTTAAATTGATTTGCTAATATGAAGCACAAGGCTTCTAGGCGAATTGAATTTATCCTAAAATACGGATCGAACTCCACTTTGTGGTATTCGATTCGCTCATCTATACTAAGAAGTATGGTACGAAGTACACGCGACCATCCAGGTTTTGAGTCTACATTTAACACCCAGAATCCTGTAAGGACTTAATTACCAGATAAAGTAGAGATTCAGCAGAAGCAGCATCCATTCATTTGTAAAAATGATCCAACATTCTCATGAGGACAGTCCCTAAGGTGAATGGATATCATAGCGTGAGGTCTTCTGCTTAGCAATCCCCTTCTAAGAGCCAGAACAGAAAGCTGCTTTGTAGAGGAAGCTCCTATAATGGTGGGCTAAAGCCAATTCAATTCAGCTGAATGGCTGCCATGTCATAGTGAAATGCCTTGCTGGCTGTGAAATATCCTGGCAAAACCAGTGGTGGAGATAGCTGAAGCCCAGGAGGCTGGCCACATTTTGAAAGTGGTTGTCAACCCGTCTACATAAAGGCATCTCTTTGCTGCTCCATAGGAGACTGCAGATACTGAATGACATCCCAAATTTTTGCTCAAATGGGTGGGCTTATCGCATTTGCTATATGTAAAGTGACCATTTAGTTCTTCTCAGCCAATCAGGTTGAGAGCTACATGATATACATAAGACCCATAACTACGCTATGAGTCCTGCTGACGACAAAGGAATAGATGTTCTTATTCAAAGTGGTTGTCCAGGGTTAGGCCTCATTCACATGACTATATTTTTGGTCCGCATCCGATCTGCATTTTTTGCGACTTAAATGCGGCCCTATTAATTTCAATGGGGCCACAAAATATATAGACAGCACACCGTCGCCTGGCGCATCTATAGGTCCTTTCTGCAGTCCCACAAAAAAATATAGAAAATGTCTTATTCTTGTCTTGTCTTTTGTGGACAAGAATAGGCATTGCAACAATGGGCCTGCAAAAAACGGATGCAACAAGAGTCACACGGACGTTATCTGTATTTTTTTGCGGATCCACCTTTTGAGGACAGCAGAATGAATACGGTCATGGGAGTGCACCTCTAGAAAGACATGCATTGTGTCTAGTATTGCAGGTCAGCTATAGTGCATGGGGCTAAGCTGTAAAACCACTCGCCTCCTGTGGACTAGCACGACACTGTTTTGAAAGAAAGCTGCCATGGTTTTAATTTTTTTTTTTTTTTAACTCCTGAGCAATCTCTAGAGCACTTCTTGTAAAAGTAGGGTCTTCCTTTGCTTTCAATGTCTACAGTATTTTTTGTCTAGGAAGGATTAAGACTAGTAATCTCTCTTCGTTGGTTTGATTAAACCATCCATTTAAAATATAAGCAGAGAAATAAATAAAAACCCATTCGAGCTGGAGACATGATAGAAGTTTATGCGTGTGAACGACGGGTTTATTGGTTTTAGCTATGCCAGAGCTAGTCTTTGCCGTATAATGCCTGTAATGGTTTATATTGGCTTTATTTCCTAAGTTGTGTCAGTAGAAAGAGAATGTGACTTTTACGACTGCTTCGTTCAATTTTTTTTCCAAAATCATTTCATTATTGTGGAACGACCTACACCACAAATGACATGCTGCTAGGTTTCCCATTATTGCTTAAAGATTACTGCACTGTGTTTCCTTTTAAGAAACTTTTCTCCTGTATTACTACCTGTGGGGGATGGAATGCAAATCTGAGATATATGGAATGTTGTTTAAATGACATCTGGTATGTCCGTAGAGAATGGGCAATTTTCTTCTCATTCTTGTAGACTTTATGGTGCAAACCTTCAAAAAGGATGAGATCTTGGGCACAGAATAAAAATGTATCTAGACCTTAAAGAGTTGTCCACTTGCATGAATTATTTTACTTTGTTTCAAAAATATTTCTTTTATCTTTGTCTCCCAGATACTTTGGAGGTAATTTATTATGAAGGGAATATTTGAAGACAGTTTTTCAGAGTGGTGCACTTTATGTTACATTTATCAAATGTTGCATTTGTTTGATAAATTTGTCTCACCTTTAGACCTAATGCCTTTGTCTAGAGAAAGCTTCTCCAGTTTTCCTACTCCATCCTCCTACTGTAGTAAGGTTGGGACTTAACCATCCCCACTTTCCCACCCATGTTGTAAAATTAGAGCAAATGTTGGAATAATACAAAAAAAAATCACAAAATTGTTCTCAAGTGGACCAAAAAAAAGTCACAAAAGCCCCAATTTGCAACTTTTTGAAGCCGGAATTCTGGAATGAAGGCATGATAAATCAGGGTCTATGATTCTTAGTGACAACCAATACTGACACCCATTACTGTGCCCATAGAGTTTGTCTTCAAGCTCTCCAGACAACCTAGGCAAGATTTACCTAGTAGACATGGTAGTCATGCACCTATATATGCCCTGCAGGGATAATTCACATATAATTTATCTAAAGAGTTTATATTTTTGTATGTATATGTTAATTATATACCTGATATGGGAATGAGTGGGATACAGCAAGGAAAGGACAAAAGACAAGGCTGCAGAAGATATTTGATGTTGCCCACTGGATGGGTGAAGTCCATAATTCCACACAATATGTGCCTATAGGCTTCTGAGATCCAAATACAATACTGCACTAAGGCTTTGTTCATATCTACATCTCAATTTTGTTTGAAAGATGAAACAATATGCTAAGCAAGATCTTTTATATGATGAACACCAATGAGATTAGAAAAAAGGACATGTGTTACTATCAGGTTTTACTGCCAGAAAAAAATATTTTTGGTGACACATTTCCTTTAAACCCATGTTCCGATGTGTATGTTTGAATCAAGTTGTGCTCAGGTTGTTATAAAGGTTTTGAATCCCAAATCAGTTGTGGATCATAAAAGGAGAGAATTTATAAAGGACAGATACCGCATATCCTCTTTTTTTAATCCACTGTTGGTTTTGGCTTCAACATCAAAAAATCTGAGAATAAAAACTGTTCAAAACCAACACATGTGAATAATCCCCTAAGCAACAGTATATATTAGCAGTGTGATATCTCCACAACAGCATTATATTAGGCTTTAATGAGTAATTTAAAGGAAATGTGTCATCAAAAATGTTATCTGCCAGTTAAATCCAGATAGTGACAATATTACTAATATCTCTTTTTGCCTAATCTGTTTTTATTTTCTGATTGTAGATTTTTTTTTTTTTTTTTTTTTCTGAACATGATTATGGGGTCAGCCATATTGCGCTGTTCTTAACAGCATTTGGAAAGCCTTAAGAAAATTGCTTTACGGCAGCCCCATGGTCCATAGACACAATGGAAAGCAGGGGACCTCAGTGACTTCTATGGGAGGGTTCTCTAGGCATGCTGTGTGACCTGTGCTTGTTGGATCCTGTCTTATCTACACACAGAGATTATATCCTTACAGGCAGGATTACAATGACAGATAAGCAGATAACTGCAATAAAGTGATCTGTATAGACCAATAAGTGGCGCCAATTATTAGATATAGTGGCCAGTGTGAAAACTGCAGGATTTTTTTGTTTTATTTTAAGTATAAAAAGTGACATGAAAAATTAAAAATATCATCAAAAATTATTTAAATGTATATTAAACATAAAAAAAGTGATTTAAACAGAAGGTCATGTTCTGATGGCACATTACCTTTAAAGCTACAACAGCTAACATGTGCATTTTCATCTGGCTTAAACAATTCTATTTATCAAGACCCAGATTGGGTCATTTGCAAGGTTAAAAACATGAATGCCAATGAGATGTTAGTAAAAGTGAAGTGTTAATATTATGTACTTTAAGTGAAAAAGATATAAGGTTTCAAAATAAGCAATTTTGTTTAATGCTTCTTTTGCGTGGAGTATAGAGTCCATATCACATGGGTAAATGTTGACCTAAGTGGAATTAGGGATGTGTTGCCTACAAAACTACATTCACCAAAATTAAAAATAATTCACGTAAAAATTATTCAAGTTACAGTCATCTTAGGGTAGTTTATTCCCATGTGGCTCAGGTAACTAAGGCTAATATCCAGTTACATTCCCACTACATTTATGGTCTACTATTGGAATATACAGCAGGAAAATTTGATAATGTATACATGATTACACAAATTTGATCAGTAAATATATGTCAAAATGGTATCCTATTGGAATATATTTAGCTGGTGCATATATGGGGTGATGGAGGCTACTTTGCCAAACTGCGCCTTCACTTTTAGTTATTCAGGGGGCAGAGCATTTTTCTGCAAGATCTGCCCCTCTTGTATCTGTAGCATTGTACTTAAGATTGTCAATTGCTTTAGGGTAATTTTAAGTCTTGGTGCAATGTGTTTTTGATTTTTATAGGACTTCAGTGAAACAATTGATTCTCCATGGGTTATGTAATGTTATCATGAATTTTGAGGGGGTGGGACTTTACTCTTCAAAAGTTGTCCTTTCTGTATCTGTAGTTTGGCATTTAAGGAAGGTGTAACTACAATATAAAGAGATACATAATTGCTTTGGGGTGGTTTTAGGGTGGTAGTTCATGGTGCTATTGTACCATGTGCTTCCAATTTTTATTGAAAAAATAAGCTGAATTTGTAGCCACCTGCTGGGAAGTGCTGTGAGGAGAGAGGATGAGTACGATGGATTTGGTCCTGAGAAGTGTAAGATGTATTTAGAGTTCACAGTGGCTATCCTCCCACTGGTGCTCCCTGTGGCTGTGCAGTGAATGATGACTGCACCCTTTCTTCCCTAGGGCCCTGGTATGGGGCACCTGCCTGGTGATAGTTGAGATGCCTTTGATGGTGGATGTTTGGCAGAATGTAAGGCAGAAGGGCAGATGCAGGGGACGGCAGATAGTGGAGTCGATAACCAGATGCTGTTTAGTTGAAACATATAACAGTTTCTTTACTGCGGATGATGAGAGTTGCAGTACAAACAGCAGTAACAGGCACAATTCCAAAGTATACCACAGTACACCCTTCTTCCAATAACTGTGTCTGGTCAGCAACAATGATGGTAGTAGTAATCTGTGAACTCTTTCTATAAGCTTTGCAATCTTTCCAAA
This sequence comes from Rhinella marina, assembly GCA_900303285.1. Classification (NCBI taxonomy): domain Eukaryota; kingdom Metazoa; phylum Chordata; class Amphibia; order Anura; family Bufonidae; genus Rhinella; species Rhinella marina. The sequence continues at coordinate 106,842 of ONZH01014524.1, forward strand.
TCGACTACAAGCATGAAAGACTCTCACAGTCAGCAGGGCAGTATCCACAGTTGGGTTTAACCCCTCAAATGGAAGACCAATTTGTTATAAGTAGTGGGTGCTCTTGAACATACCCTCTCCAAAAACAGCAAAGTCTCTTGCCATAAATGAGCGTACCTTTGCTAACGGTTACAGTCACTTGTGATCCTAGACAGTCTGTGGATATCTTTCCTGCTTTCTCTCACGGTTACTCCTCCCAGGAGTTTGGTAGAACTTTTGGAGTAGGCCCAGAATCACTGAATGACACAACCAAGCCTCCCTTTTCTGAGTAGGGCACGATAACTAAGCTGCACCACTTATATACAGCTCTATAGACAAACCATAACACAAAGCATTACCTCTTTTAGCACCAAATTAGCTTTGTAGCAGTAATATGGGTCAATGTACATGAACTATGGTATTATTAAGGGGGCTTAGTGTGAAGAAGGGTAGGGTGCAAATGAAAAAAAAATAATTCTGCATGGGCCAGGAGGCTTGGGATGAAGGAGTGAACTGTGTTAAACACATGGTAAATGCCTTCAGTTTCAGCAGATCAGGGGGTGGGGCATTTATCTACTACAGTGTCCCTTCCTGTATTAGCCATCTTGTATTAAGGACAGTGTAGACACCATAGTAATTCCTTTGGGGTGGTTTTAGGGTTGGTAGTGCAGTATGCATCTAACTGTTATGGGGCTCTTCCTTTAAACTCCTTTTATTGATTAATAGCACTTTAAGGGGCACATTTATATAAAAAAAAAATTGATTACATATTAGCCTAATAAAATATGTGAATATTCTATATATACAGTGGTCCCTCAAGATACAATGGCCTCAGGATACAATATTTTCAATGTTGAACATACAATGCTCTTTTCTGACCCATCATGAGTTGAAACTAAACTCAACATACAATGTCTCAGACTCAGAGCCATCCAATCAAGCCCACTTCTCTGGTAAAATAGCTCTGTTAGTTGATAGTTATCATCTATTCCTGACTTTTATATGTAAGGACTTGGTTTATCTGTCTTAGTTATTTGCTTATTTTTCTTAAATCTTCATTTTTTTCTTATCTTGGATGACATTTTGGGGCTTTGGAACCAATTACTCAAATTACAATGGTTTCAACATACAAAGGTTGTCCTGGAACCAATTAATATTGTATCTTGAGTAGAGATGAGCGAGCACTAAAATGCTCGGGTGCTCGTTATTCGAGTCGAACTTTTCCCGATGCTCGGGTGCTAGTTTCGAATAACGAACCCCATTGAAGTCAATGGGAGACTCGAGCATTTTTGCAGGGGACCAAGGCTCTGCCTAGGGAAGGCTGGGTGAAAACCTGGAAATCTCAGAAAATGATGGAAACACCACGGAAATGGACAGGAAACAGCAGGGGCAGCATGCATGTATGCCTCTGAGGATGCCTAATCCCACCATTACCCCAAATTCTCCTAGTGGGGCATGTGTGGTATCGATTCTTCTCAGTTTAATACCGTATACGTCCCCTATCTTGGGACCCTATATTTCATGGATTTTTCGACCACGGAAAAGGAAAAAGAGCTTTACCCCTATCCGGGTAAATTGTTTGGAGAGAGGGCCTGTAGGTGGGGGGCAAGCTGGGGGGAAGGAGGTTTAGCTGGAAGAGCCAGAGGAGTGTGTGGTGGTGACAACAGCCGGATGGATTTGGAAAAACTGTAGCATCAACCGGTACGGTATCGATTTTTCTCAGTTTAATACCATATACGTCCCCTATCTTGGGACCATATATTTCATGGATTTTTCGACCACGGAAAATGAAAAAGAGCTTGCTCTGGCCAGGGGAGTGTCACGAGTGGTCTTGCGTCTGGAATCAGACGTTCTGCGCGGCTTTCTAAGTGACAGGTTGGACAGGCTATTCCCTGTGGTTTGGGTGCTGTTCACCACACCCCTTTCCCTCAGCTGTTGCCGCTGGGCAATTAGCTGTCTCCTACTTACCTCTTCCTCTCCCAGTATCCCTTGCGGTTTATATCTGCTTCATACCTGGTTGAGAGTGGTGTGGATCTCGGCTGAGATCCTGTTGCTGAGTTCTACTTAAAGTTAAGTGTTTTCCCTTCTTTTGGTTATTCCTGTTTGAGTCTCCTGTTCCTCCTTACGCTTGGAGGAACGGGTTACTCTCTTGTGTCATTAGACTGCAGGGTGTTCTAGGGTTTATTCAGATTAGGTTCCTGTGTATGAGCTTTCCTACCACCCGGGTTAGTTCATACTGGTAGCCAGCTAGGGCCTAGTCTTAGGGTCCCCTGCAGGAGGTGACCAGTTCCCTGGTTTTATCTGTTCCCATCCCTCATACGCTCGGTGTGGCTTTTCCCCCCACACCCGAGCGTGACATTATAAACCGCCACTAACAAAAATTTATGGCATTTTTGTGCTGACATGGATGCTATTGCTGCACTTGCTGAACGGCTGCAGGGACTCAGTTTGGAGGTGGCTGACATCCGCAACCAAATTCAGAGACCACAGGCTGGTGGTTCTGGGGGTGCTGAGTGTCAGGCCTGTTTGGAGCCTAAGGTCCCCCTCCCGGATAGATTTTCTGGGGAATGTGATAATTTTGTTCTATTTAGGGAGGCGTGCAAATTGTATTTCAGACTGCGTCCACATTCTTCTGGTAATGAGGAACAGAAGGTTGGTGTGGTCATCTCGCTGCTTAAAGGGGATGCGCAGTCATGGGCCTTTTCTCTACCGGCCGGATCGCTGTCTCTCCGGTCGGTAGATGAATTTTTCAAGACCCTAGGGATTATCTATGATGACCCGGATCGTATCTCCCTGGCGGAGACCCAGATACGTAACCTTTGTCAGGGTGAGCGGCCGGTTGAGACTTATTGCTCTGAGTAGTGGGCGACCAATACTGAATGGAACGATCCGGCTTTACGTAGCCAATTCTGTCAAGGTTTGTCTGAAAGGCTGAAGGACGCTTTGGCCTTTCAGGAAACCCCTGTGTCTTTGGAGGCCGCTATGTCTCTTGCTGTACGCATGGATAGGCGCCTGAGAGAGCGATCTAGGGGCCCCCGCTCTCAGGACGTACTATCACATAGTGTACCAGCTTCCTATGACACTTTGGGTGAATATTCCCCTAGGTTGATGTTTGGGGATGAACCTATGCAATTAGGGGGAGCCACTTCTGTAGCCACCCGCAATCATCTTGGTAATAAAAAGGGTGTGTGTTTTTTCTGTGGTCAGAAAGGACACTTTATCAATGTATGTCCATGCTTCCTATCTCTAAAGGAGAGAAAAGAAAAGGGGGCGTTGAATCCTCATCTCACTCTTGGTGGAGTGGGTAGGGAGACTGAAAATGTGCATTTGTCTTCATCCTGCAGTACCCGTTTTCTCCTGACTGCCGAGGTGGCGCTAGAATCAAAGGTTGTGAAAATTGAGGTGTTTATTGACAGCGGGGCAGGGGTGAACTTGATTGATGCTCAGTTTGTCCGTATGCATGGATTGTCACCAAGTTCTTTGGATAAGAGGATTTCTGTGTTTGCCATTGATTCTGCACCTCTCTCTCAGAAGTGTTTGTCTCAGATGGTGCATGATATCAAATTAAGAGTGGGTGAATTTCATCAGGAGCTTATTTCATGTTTTGTGTTGGAAGGTCTTCCTGCTCCTGTGGTTCTGGGTTACCGTGGTTAAGCAAACATAATCCGTCCATTGACTGGCATACTAGACAAATTGTGGATTGGGGCGATTATTGTGTTGACAATTGCCTTAATACATCTTTTTCTGCTTTAACCACTAAGACTCTTCCTTCTTTTATATCGGATTTCTCTGATGTATTTTCTGAAGGTGGATGTCAGGATTTACCCCCTCACCGGGAATACGATTGTCCTATCAATCTTATCCCTGGAACAAGATTGCCTAAATCTAGGCTGTATAACCTTTCTGGACCTGAGAGAACGGCCATGAAGGAATATATTGCTGAGAGTTTGGCCAAAGGACATATTAGGCCTTCCAAATCTACTGTGGCAGCAGGGTTCTTTTTTGTTAAAAAAAAGGACGGATCCCTTAGGCCATGTCTGGATTTCCGTGAACTCAATAGGATTACTGTCCGTGATCCGTACCCCCTTCCTTTGATTCCTGACTTGTTTAACCAGATTGTGGATGCCAAGGTGTTCTCCAAGTTGGACTTAAGGGGGGGCATATAATCTGGTCAGGATCAAGGAAGGGGATGAATGGAAGACGGCCTTTAACACTCCTGAGGGCCACTTTGAGAACCTGGTCATGCCTTTTGGGTTGACCAATGCTCCTGCTGTCTTCCAGCATTTTGTTAATGACATTTTTCATCATCTTGTGGGGAGGTTTGTAGTCGTGTATTTGGATGACATACTAATCTATTCTCCAGATATTGTGACACATCAGGATCACGTGAGGCAGGTGTTGCAAATCTTAAGAGATAACAAGTTGTATGCAAAATTAGAGAAATGTGCTTTTGCTGTACATGAGGTGCAATTCTTAGGATACCTGCTTTCATCTTCAGGTTTTCGTATGGATCCAGAGAAGGTCTGTGCTGTTCTGAACTGGGACCGACCTGAAAATCTGAAGGCTCTTATGCGATTTTTGGGGTTCACCAACTATTACCGAAAATTTATTAAGAACTATTCGACTATAGTTAAACCCTTAACTGACATGACTAAGAAAGGGACGGATGTCTCTGTGTGGTCTGATGCAGCATTGCAAGCCTTCTCTGCTGTAAAGGAGTGCTTTTCCTCTGCCCCTATATTGGTGGCAGCCAGATGTGTCACAACCTTTCATTGTGGAGGTTGACGCATCCGATGTGGGGGTAGGAGCTGTGTTATCACAGGGCCCGTCACCTGGTAAATGGCGCCCATGTGCTTTTTTTTCGAAGAAACTCTCTGTGGCGGAGAGAAATTATGATGTGGATAACCGAGAGTTACTGGCCATTAAGTTGGCTTTTGAGGAATGGCGTCATTGGTTGGAAGGGGCGAATCATCCAATCACGGTATTCACTGATCACAAAAATCTGGCTTACCTGGAGTCGGCTAGACGACTTAATCCGAGGCAGGCCAGATGGTCTTTGTTCTTCACCAGATTCAATTTCATTGTCACATACCGTCCTGGGGTTAAGAATGTGAAGGCGGATGCCTTGTCACGTAGTTTTCCCGGGGGTGGTGATTTTGAAGATCCTAGCCCTATACTGTCTGAAGGAGTGGTGATATCCGCTCTTTACCCTGATCTTGAGGCTAAAGTGCTTGAGGCCCAGGGAGATGCGCCGGAGTCTTGCCCTCCCGGGAAGTTGTTTATTCCTTCTGATTTGCGTTATAAG
>ONZH01014525.1:0-30159 GCA_900303285.1 Rhinella marina
CTAAGTGATCAGACGGTGTGTATGAACACCAGTTATGAGAAATTACTTTGCAAGAGAACGCACAGTACAGTTGCCAGTTAAGGCCTATATATTGTATTTTTCAAGGTACACAGCCGTGTACTAAGTGATCAGACGGTGTGTATGAAACAACAGTTATGAGAAATTACTTTGCAAGAGAACACACAGTACAGTTGCCAGTTAAAGGCCTATATATTGTATTTTTCAAGGTACACAGCCGTGTACTAAAGTGATCAGACGGTGTGTATGAACAACAGTTATGAGAAATTACTTTGCAAGAGAACGCACAGTACAGTTGGCAATTGTAAGGCCTATATATTGTATATTCAAGGTACACAGCCGTGTACTAAGTGATCAGACGGTGTGTATGAACAACAGTTATGAGAAATTACTTTGCAAGAGGAACGCACAGTACAGTTGCCAGTTAAGGCCTATATATTGTATTTTTCAAGGTACACAGCCGTGTACTAAGTGATCAGACGGTGTGTATGAACAACAGTTATGAGGAAATTACTTTGCAAGAGAACGCACAGTACAGTTGCCAGTTAAGGCCTATATATTGTATTTTTCAAGGTACACAGCCGTGTACTAAGTGATCAGACGGTGTGTATGAACAACAGTTATGAGAAATTACTTTGCAAGAGAACGCACAGTACAGTTGCCAGTTATAAGGTCTATATATTGTATTATTCAAGGTACACAGCCGTGTACTAAGTGATCAGACGTGTGTGTATGAACACCAGTTATGAGAAATTACTTTGCAAGAGAACGCACAGTACAGTTGCCAGTTAAGGCCCTATATATTGTATTTTCAAGGTACACAGCCGTGTACTAAGTGATCAGACGGTGTGTATGAACAACAGTTATGAGAAATTACTTTGCAAGAGAACACACAGTACAGTTGCCAGTTATAAGGCCTATATATTGTATTTTTCAAGGTACACAGCCGTGTACTAAGTGATCAGACGGTGTGTATGAACAACAGTTATGAGAAATTACTTTGCAAGAGAACGCACAGTACAGTTGCCAGTTAAGCCTATATATTGTATTTTTCAAGGTACACAGCCGTGTACTAAGTGATCAGACGGTGTGTATGAACAACAGTTTATGAGAAATTACTTTGCAAGAGAACACACAGTACAGTTGCCAGTTATAAGGCCTATATATTGTATTTTTCAAGGTACACAGCCGTTGTACTAATTGATCAGACGGTGTGTATGAACACCAGTTATGAGAAATTACTTTGCAAGAGAACGCACAGTACAGTTGCCAGTTAAGGCCTATATATTGTATTTTTCAAGGTACACAGCCGTGTACTAAGTGATCAGACGGTGTGTATGAACAACAGTTATGAGAAATTACTTTGCAAGAGAACACACAGTACAGTTGCCAGTTATAAGGCCTATATATTGTATTTTCAAGGTACACAGCCGTGTACTAAGTGATCAGACGGTGTGTATGAACAACAGTTATGAGAAATTACTTTGCAAGAGAACGCACAGTACAGTTGGCAATTGTAAGGCCTATATATTGTATATTTCAAGGTACACAGCCGTTGTACTAAGTGATCAGACGGTGTGTATTGAACAACAGTTATGAGAAATTACTTTGCAAGAGAACGCACAGTACAGTTGCCAGTTAAGGCCTATATATTGTATTTTTCAAGGTACACAGCCGTGTACTAAGTGATCAGACGGTGTGTATGAACAACAGTTATGAGAAATTACTTTGCAAGAGAACGCACAGTACAGTTGCCAGTTATAAGGCCTATATATTGTATTATTCAAGGTACACAGCCGTGTACTAAGTGATCAGACGGTGTGTATGAACACCAGTTATGAGAAATTACTTTGCAAGGAGAACGCACAGTACAGTTGCCAGTTAAGGCCTATATATTGTATTTTTCAAGGTACACAGCCGTTGTACTAAGTGATCAGACGGTGTGTATGAACACCAGTTATGAGAAATTACTTTGCAAGAGAACGCACAGTACAGTTGCCAGTTAAGGCCTATATATTGTATTTTTCAAGGTACACAGCCGTGTACTAAGTGATCAGACGGTGTGTATGAACACCAGTTATGAGAAATTACTTTGCAAGAGAACGCACAGTACAGTTGCCAGTTATAAGGCCTATATATTGTATTTTTCAAGGTACACAGCAGTAGTGCCAAATATAGTTTGGTATGTAGCAGAGCACCTAATACACCACTAATGCCTCTCTCTGTCCCTACTCCAGCAGCTATCCCTGAATACAGCAGCCGTTCTCTGTAAAGTCTATATTGTAGTAAGCTATCACTGAAGTCCACTGTAGTAGCCCTGATAAGGGCTTTTAATCACGCTCCTGCCTGTCCAACAGCTAAAATCTGTCTCTCCCTTCTCCAGCCTCTGTCCCTGACTAAGTTCACGCAGCATATGCGTACGAGCAGGAAGAGCTGAGTTTTTAATATTCGAGGTCACATGGTTTTTCCAGCCAATGCATGTAGACGCCGTTTTCGCGCTGCCAGCGTGCTCAGCGTGCCTGTCATACCCCCCCTGCATGGTGATTGGTGGAAAAAGAGCGCCAGGGAAGGTGGGAGGGGAAACGAATTCTAGGTGCGCCATCGCCGTTATACTCGAATTAAATCGAGTACGCCGAATATCGTAGTATTCGATCGAATACCAGCTCGATCGAACACTACTCGCTCATCTCTAATGCTGACCTAACAAGAACTTGTCTTGCACCGCCCTCCAAACTGAGACATGAAGCTAGGAGTTTTGGATGACTTTGTTTCTTGTGCTCTGCCAGCAGACACTGTTTCACCGTTCCCTCTGTGCACCATTAGCAGCACGCCCACTTCCCTGTCCCTTACTGTTCGCCTTGCGCATACTAAATGGTATATATGCAAGTTTGTCAAAAGTACAGTTGCGCATATTTTTTTTAGTGTATGAGCAGAAAAATTTCACCGAATGAGCAAACGTCATGCAGCAAACGCAGCGCAGGTAACGTCACATACCTGTGCTGCATGTGCAGTATAACCTTTGTGTTTCCTAAATACCTGACATCCAGTGTATTTTTTTCTGCCGTTATTCATATAATGTATAACGTTTGTGCAATCAGGCACAGATAGAGTAGGGATAGGATTTGGCTAGGCAGGGCTAGTTGTTCTGTTGAAAAGACCCAAAAGTCCTTTTAAGGACTTTTGTTATATCTGGCTGCAATATTGTTATTCTTGATGGTCAAAATTTGCGCAAGTTTGCCTAATGTTAACACCAGCTGCGCAGCGTGTTCAGGACAATGTATGTGTCTCCTATATACCTGACATTTATTGCGTTTCTTTCTGCCGCTAATCACGGTGATATTAAATGTGCAGGACAATGTATGTTTCTCCTATGTACCTGACATTTATTGCGTTTCTTTCTGCCGCTAATCATGGTGACATTATATGTGCAGGACAATGTATGTTTCTCCTATGTACCTGACATTTATTGCGTTTCTTTCTAATTAGTAATGTCGCCTTCAATAGCTGCAGAAAAAATACACCGCATTTCTGTTATTTGGGATACACAAATGTTAGACAGCAGACGCTGAAAAGATGGTGTTAAGGTCAGGCAGCCTTGCGCAATTTTTAACCCACGACAAAAATAATATATTGCAGCCAGATATAACAATGGACTTTTGTGTCTTTTGAACAGAACAACTAGCCCTGCCTAGCCAAATCCTATCCCTACACTATATGTGCCTCCTTGCGCAAATGTTATACAGCAGACGCAAAAGAGGTACTGTGGCCTTAATTAACTGTAGAAAAAATAGCAACGGATGTCAGGTATATAGACTACAAAAAGGTTCTAATGCACACGCTGTGCACGTGGTATTAGCGTCAGGCACCCTTGCGTTCTATTTGCCCCAAAATAAAAAAAATGCAGCTAGATATAACAATGGACATTTGTGTCTTTTGAACAGAACTACTAGCCCTGCCTAGCCAAATCCTATCCCTACACTATATGTGCCTCCTTGCGCAAATGTTAGACAGCAGACGCAAAAGAGGTACTGCGGCCTTAATTAACGGTAGAAAAAATAGCAACAGATGTCAGGTATATAGACTACAGAAAGGTTCTAATGCACACTCTGTGCACGTGGTATTAGCGTCAGGCACACTTGCGTTCTTTTTGCCCAATTTTTTTTTTAAAATGCAGCCAGATATAACAATGGACTTTTGTGTCTTTTGAACAGAACTACTAGCCCTACCTAGCCAAATCCAATCCCTACACTATATGTCCCTCCTTGCGCAAATGTTAGACAGCAGACGCAAAAGAGGTACTGTGGCCTTAATTAACGGCAGAAAAAATAGCAACGGATGTCAGGTATATAGACTACAGAACAGTTCTAATGTACACTCTGTGCACGTGGTATTAGCGTCAGGCATACTTGCGTTCTTTTTGCCCCAAATTAAAAAAAATACAGCCAGATATAACAATGGACTTTTGTGTCTTTTGAACAGAACTACTAGCCCTACCTAGCCAAATCCTATCCCTACACTATATGTGCCTCCTTGCACAAATGTTACACAGCAGACGCAAAAGAGGTACTGCGGCCTTAATTAACGGTAGAAAAAATAGCAACGGATGTCAGGTATATAGACTACAGAACGGATCTAATGCACACTCTGTGCACGTGGTATTAGCGTCAGGCACACTTGCGTTATTTTTGCCCCAAATTTAAAAAAAAAATGCAGCCAAATATAACAATGGACTTTTGTGTCTTTTGAACAGAACTACTAGCCCTGCCTAGCCAAATCCTATCCCTACACTATATGTCCCTCCATGCGCAAATGTTAGACAGCAGACGCAAAAGAGGTACTGCGGCCTTAATTAACGGTAGAAAAATAGCAACGGATGTCAGGTATATAGACTACAGAACGGTTCTAATGCACACTCTGTGCACGTGGTATTAGCATCAGGTACACTTGCGTTCTTTTTGCCCCAAATAAAAAAAAATGCAGCCAAATATAACAATGGACTTTTGTGTCTTTTGAACAGAACTAATAGCCCTACCTAGCCAAATCCTATCCCTACACTATATGTCCCTCCTTGCGCAAATATTATACAGCAGACGCAAAAGAGGTACTGCGGACGTAATTAACAGCAGAAAAAATAGCAACGGATGTCAGGTATATAGACTACAGAACGATTCTAATGCAGACGCTGTGAACGTGGTATTAGCATCAGACACACTTGCGTTCTTTTTGCCCCAAAATAAAAAAATAAATGCAGCCAGATATAGCAATGGACATTTGTGTCTTTTGAACAGAACTACTAGCCCTGCCTAGCCAAATCCTATCCCTACACTATATGTCCCTCCTTGCGCAAATGTTATACAGCAGACGCAAAAGAGGTACTGAGGACGTAATTAACAGCAGAAAAAGTAGCAAAGGATGTCAGGTATATAGTATACAGAGAGTAATACACCATGCACCAGCTGCGCAGGTGGCGTTAATGTCAGGCCACCTTGCGTAATTTTAAACCCCTCAAAAAAAAAAATATACCGTATTTTCCGGCGTATAAGACGACCCGGCGTATAAGACGACCCACAACTTTTGCCCTAAAAATATAGAATTTGGAATATACTCATCGTATAAGACTACCCCTCCTCCAAAAAAAAAGTCAGATTTGATTTCAATATGGTAATTTTATTTAAAATGCGTATGACATGCGGGTAGCAAAGCCGGCGGCAGGACCCAGCGCAGGCGAGATCTCTGCCTCTCACATGGATCTCGCACATGCGCACCTGTGCTGCTCCCCGCGCGAGATCTGAGAGGCAGAGAAGGAGAGAAGGGCGGGCCACAGGAACGCTCCGTTCGCTACAGGGACACAGGATTAGGGTTGTCACGATACCAGAATTTTGAGTTCGATACCGATACGTACAAAAGTATCACGATACTCGATACTGATACGATACCTCGCCAAAATAAAGAAGAATCTATTAATGCCACCCTGGCCCTTATCTGTGCGCCACTGGCCCTTTTCAGTGTAGCCCCTAGCCTTATCTTGGTCCCCCAGGCCTTGTTTGCACAGGTGTACGGTGACATCACTGTGCTTATTATCCCTGGACTGTGACATCACTGTGTTTATTATCCCTGTACTGTGACATCACTGTGTTTATTATCCCTGTACTGTGACATCACTGTGTTTATTATCCCTGTACGGTGACATCACTGTGTTTATTATCTCTGTGCTGTGTTTATTATCCCTGTACTGTGACATCGCTGTGTTTATTATCCCTGTACAGTGACATCGCTGTGTGTATTATCCCAGTGCAGGAAGAGGTAAGTGGTCTGTGTTTGTGTGTTTGTTTTTTATTTTTCAGGGTCGTGAATGCAGAGGACTACGTCGGATTCGGTGGACTACGTCGGACCAGCTTTTTTTTTTTCTTTTTAATAAAATGGTCAAACAGGGGTCTGGGGGAGTGTTTATTTCAATAAAATGTTTTATACTTGTGTGTATTTTATTTTTTTACAATACTACAGTTTTAGTAATTACGGCTATCTACAGATGGCCCTGATTACTAATACTGGGCTTAGTGCTTGCCGGTATGGCAGGCCAGCACTAACCCCAACATCTATTACCTCGGCACCCACCGCCACCAGGGGTGCCGGGAAGAGCCGGGTACCCGCAGGACCGGACCTTCTAAATTGAGGGTCTGGCTCTGGGGCGGCTGCAGGCTGGTACCATTAGGCTGGGAAGGGCCAATAACCGTGTCCCTTCCCACCCTGATAGTGCCAGGCTGCCGCTGCTGGTTGTATCTGGCTGGTGAAGGAAAAAAGGGGGGGACCCCACGCCATTTTTTTTTTAAAATAATGAAATTTTTGGAAAAAAAATGGCGTGGGGTCCCCCCCTTTTTTCCTTCACCAGCCAGATACAACCAGCAGCAGCAGCCTGGCACTACCAGGGTGGGAAGGGACACGGTTATTGGCCCTTCCCAGCCTAATGGTACCAGCCTGCAGCCGCCCCAGAGCCAGACCCTCAATTTAGAAGGTCCGGTCCTGCGGGTACCCGGCTCTTCCCGGCAACCCTGGTGGCGGTGGGTGCCGAGGTAATAGATGTTGGGGTTAGTGCTGGCCTGCCATACCGGCCAGCACTAAGCCCAGTATTAGTAATCAGGGCCATCTGTAGATAGCCGTAATTACTAAAACTGTAGTATTGTAAAAAAATAAAATACACACACACAAGTATAAAACATTTTATTGAAATAAACACTCCCCCAGACCCCTGTTTGACCATTTTATTTAAAAAAAAAAAAGCTGGTCCGACGTAGTCCACCGAATCCGACGTAGTCCTCTGCATTCACGACCCTGAAAAATAGAAAACAAACACACAAACACAGACCACTTACCTCTTCCTGCACTGGGAGAATACACACAGCGATGTCACTGTACAGGGATAATAAACACAGATGTCACTGTACAGGGATAATAAACACAGCGATGTCACCGTACAGGGATAATAAACACAGCGATGTCACCGTACAGGGATAATAACACAGTGATGTCACCGTACAGGGATAATAAACACAGCGATGTCACCGTACAGGGATAATAAACACAGCGATGTCACCGTACAGGGATAATAAACACAGTGATGTCACCGTACAGGGATAATAAACACAGCGATGTCACCGTACAGGGATAATTAACACAGTGATGTCACCGTACAGGAATAATAAATCTCAGATCAACACATTGTGCCCCCAGCAGACCTCAGGTCAGCCTCTTGTGCCCCCAGCAGACCTCAGGTCAGCCTCTTGTGCCCCCAGCAGACCTCAGGTCAGCCTCTTGTGCCCCAGCAGACCTCAGGTCAGCCTCTTGTGCCCCCAGCAGACCTCAGGTCAGCCTCTTGTGCCCCCAGCAGACCTCAGGTCAGCCTCTTGTGCCCCAGCAGACCTCAGGTCAGCCTCTTGTGCCCCAGCAGACCTCAGGTCAGCCTCTTGTGCCCCCAGCAGACCTCAGGTCAGCCTCTTGTGCCCCAGCAGACCTCAGGTCAGCCTCTTGTGCCCCCAGCAGACCAGCCTCTTGTGCCCCCAGCAGACCAGCCTCTTGTGCCCCCAGCAGACCAGCCTCTTGTGCCCCCAGCAGACCTCAGGTCAGTGTCTTGTGCCCCCGCGCCCCCCTGAGATCAGCCCACCCAGGTCCCAGCCACTTTAAAAAAAATCATACTTACCATACCTGTTCTTGGCCGCCGCTGTCCTCAGGTTCCCCGCTCCATTCATATGCCTGCCGGCGCTCACTATGACCTGACGCTGCGTCAGGTCATAGTGCGCGCCAGGGAAGACGGTGGAGCGCGGAACCAGCGAGGACAGCGGCGGCCAGAACAGGTAAGTATGATTTTTTTTTTTAAGCTGAGCCCGGCGTATAAGACGACTACCGGCGTATAAGACGACCCCCAATTTCTGCCAGTATTTTTAGGGGTTAAAAAGTCGTCTTATACGCCGGAAAATACGGTATATATATATATATTGCAGCAAGATATAATAGCCCTTAAAAGGGCTTTTGGGTCTTTTCAGAAGAAATACTATCCCTGCCTAGCGTTCTTCTCTCCCTACACTATCTGTCCCTCCTTGCAGCAGCTCTCACTGACTCGGTATGATCCGGTCACATGTCACCGGGTGCTTTATAGCACCCGATGACGCGTTCCCGGCCATCCAATCAGTGTAATGTCAGTAGCAAACATGGCTACTGGCATTACAGTGAATTGGCTAATTGGCTAATTAGCGTGCGGGGAGGGGACTCGAGCTTGGCGAGCTCGACCGAACACCGCGTGGACCCGAGCGCCGCCATGTTGGGCCGAATACTATATTCTGCCGAACATGTTCACTCAACACTACCCATTATAGTTAATGGGGCCGGTGGGCATTCTGCATCCAGCAGTGCCGGAGCCGGTGAATTCCAGCAGAGAACAGCCTGCCAGAATCACTAACTCAGATGTGAAAGTAGCCTAGTACAGGTCCACATACCGCGTACATCCACTGATGTCACCTCTGATGTAGACGTTCTCTTTCCTCATCTTGTCCTTTCAGACCAGACCGCCATGATGATTTCCTTTAGCCATCTCTTCTCTCTGCAGAGTTTGACAGACAGACATCTTAGTTTCCTACTTTTCCATCATTCTCCCTCCTTCTTGAACTCACCATCCTGCCACCCCCCAATACTATGCCGCTCTGCTCCCCAAAACTATACTGCAGAAACAGTCCCCCTGCAAATACTAGTTACACAAGATACTACCGCATTCAGTATTTATTGGCACACAGTGCTCTAAAAAGTAACTGCGCCCAGGAAATAGTTTCCGTGACACTAATAGTGCAAACATAATGTCCCCTAAAAATAACTGTGCTAAGGTGATATCGTGACAGGGTGTCCCCCACAGTAATAGTGATCCCCAAAGTCCCAATAGAAATAATTAGTGCCCCCAGTAGGGCCAATGTCCCCATAATGCCCTCATAATGTGTGCCAATGCCCCCTACTGTGTGCCCAAAAAACCTTATTAGTTTCCCCAGTTGAGCCAAAATCCACATAGTGCCCTATAATTTGCGCCAGTATAAAATACTTCTATATAGTGCCCCCATAGTGCTCCTCTTCTTGTCCCCATGGTGCCTGACATAATGTGCCAGTATAAAATGACCCCATAATTTGTGCCAGTATAATGCCCCTGTATAATGACCTCAATAGTGCTCCTCTCCTCCACTTCTCCATAGTGCCCTCCATGTGTGCCAGTATAAGATAAGGCCCCTATAGTGCTCCTCCCCCTCCATAGTGCCCCCATGTGTGCCAGTGTATAAAATAGGGCCCCCAGTAGATGCCTCCATAGTGAACCCCCTTCTCCATAGTGCCCCCATGTGTGCCAGTATATAGGATAGTGCCTCCATGTGTGCCAGTATATAGGATAGTGCCCCCCATGTGTGCCGAAATATGAAATAAGGCCCCTCATACTACTCCTCCCTCCCATAATGCCCCCTCATGTGTGCCAGTACATAAAATAGTGCCCCCATAGTGCTCCTCCATAGTGCCCCCACTGTGTGCCAGTATATATAGGGCCCCCCATAGTGCTCCTCCACCTCCATAGTGCCCCCACTGTGTGCCAGGGCCCTTAGCATAGTGTAATTAAAAAAAATAAACACTTATACTTACTTCCATGAGCCTGTCAGCGATGCAATGCAGGCCTCTTCTGGCCTGTGTCCCGCGCTGTACGGCTCAGGCAACGCAATGATGTCAACGCACCGCCTCTCCCTCCTCTGCCCCGCAGCACAGCCATCTGTATCGCTGTTCTGAGGACGGGGATACAGATGAATATAGAGATGAGCGCTTCCACAATGGCCTTCGGCCCCTGTGCAGCCATACCGGCTGTACAGGCGGTATGTCCGCCCCTGCCTCCATGGTCATCTCAATGGGCTTCCCCCTGTCTGCAACAGAAATGGGGCAGAGCATTGCTTCCACTCCAGCTCTCTCCTTTCATATGTGTAAACTGCAGCAATGCCATACAGCGTATACGTTTCTAATCTGCGTCAAGTGGCCAATATCCAGCTGGCTGTCTCCCCACCAAGTACAATTCGGCAAGGTGGTCAACGACAGTGACAGGAACATTGTGGCTTTGTTGCATTTGGAATAAACAACAAATGTTCCCTGTATGGTGCACAGTTTTCACCTTCCTGAAAGAGCCTAAGTTTGCAAATCAGACAATTATGGAATTTTATGTGGTAATAACTTTGAAAATCTTTTATCTATCAAAAGATATCTGAGATAAGATAGTGGGAAATGTTGGTCTATGTTTTACCCTTATTTAACAAAAAATCCAAAATTGACTGAAAATTTATATTATAGTAATACCTCCAAAAATTGTAATTAATTAACATTCATCATATAGCCGCTTTCAGACGAGCATATTTGCAATGCGTATAGAGTCCAGACTTAAGGTACTGGAATACTCTGCTAATGTTAATGAATAGAGCTATTCACATGTTCGTATTATTTCCGTCAGTATTTGAAATCCGCAGCATGTCCGAGTTTTGTGCAGATTTGTTTCCAACGCACATTACAGTCTGTGCAGTGCATAAATAATGAAGGAAGGAAGAAATATGCATGGAAATCCTGATGAAATTCTGAAGCAATCCTGATGACAATACTGAGAGTATATCATCAAGATCCTGAGGCAGAATACTGACGGATTTCAATACGTTCGTCTGAAAGCGGCCTATGTCTACTTTATGTTGGCAACGTATAGTAAATGTAATTTTGTTTATTTAAGATGTTAGAAGGCTTAGAAGTTTAGAAGCAATTTTTACAACTTTCAAGACTTTTTTAGGGACCAATTCAGTTATAAAGCGATTTTGAGGCGCTTACATAATAAAAACCACCCATAAATGACCCAATTTTAAAATCTACACCTCTCATTTTATTTAAAACAAAGATTAAAGGGAACCTGTCACATCATTTTCTAATAGTATTGCCCCACAGAAGACTGGAAACACATTCCAAACATATAGACATACTGTGAGTACTTTGTCCACAAAAGGTGCATTTATTCTGCTGGAAACCAGCTCCTAAGTGCCCAGCTGGGCGAGGTTTGCTGTTCCATGTGTTCAAAGCAAACCAGACTTAGGGCTCATGCACGAGACCATATGTGTTTTGCGGTCCGTAAAAAATATGGATGACAGCCGTGTGCATTCCGTATTTTGCATAACAAAATAATAGATAGCCCCTAATAGAACAGTCCTGTCCTTGTCCGTAATGCGGACAATAATAAGACATGTTCTATTTTTGTGCGGAACGGACATACGGAATGCACACGGAGTAACTTCCGTTTTTTGGGGACCCATTGAAATGAATGGTTCCTCATACGGTCCACAAAAAAAAAAAAACAAACAAACAAACAAACGGAACAGACATGGAAAGAAAATACGTTCATGTGCATGAGCCCTTAGTAGCATCTAGAGATATGGCTTTTAGAAAACTAGATGGCTAAGAATGCAGTTGAAAGTGAAAGTAAAAACATTTTTCACTGATTTCACTCCTGACCCTATTTCTAATAGCTATATCTTACGATGTAATTGATACAATGCTATGATTCTGGTATTGTCTCAAAGCTTTGAATGCCAGCCCTAGGCCAGCTCTATCTCTAGCTGCTACTAATCCCAAGATATGAGAAGCTAAAGCAGCCCCCTCCTCTTAAAGGAATTAAGAAAATGAAAATATGTAAATATTACTTTATTATAAATATATTCCCTAATACATTTCATTAGTTATAATGGCTTGTTTTGTCTGGGGAGCAATCATTAGTAGAAATAAAATGGCCACCGTCCTATTAGTCCACACAAAACTTGTCCTAATCACACAGGAGGACAAGTTACTTCAGAGCACTGAAGTAAAGAGCTGCCTTATCGTCCTCTCTGCTCTGCTTGTCAGGGATTATGATCCTGAATACAGTTTAATATGATCTTCAGCTGAATCTCTGTAGGAACAGAGTTCATGAGGAGACATGACGTACAGAGAGAAGGTGGGGATGTGGTTGTGTCCTTGTGTGTGATTAGGACAGGTTTTGTGTGTACTAGTAGGACGGTGGCCATTTTATTTCTCCTAATGATTGCTTATTCACACTATTCACTTTTACAGTTTTTTCATATTAATCTATTTGTTCCTGTAACCCAGCAAGGGTTAACAGCAAAACAAACTTCAATTTTGATCACTATAATTCTGCAGTTTACAAAATCACCCCATATGTGGTCGTACACTGCTGTGGCAGGGCTCAGAGAAGAAAAAGAACCATATGGCTCTTGGAGGGCAGATTTTGCTGGAATAGTTTTCAGGCCCCATGGTTTTCAGAAACCCCTAAAAAGTGACCAAATTTTGGAAACTACACCCCTCAAGGAACGTATCAATGGGTTTTAACTCTTTAGGTGTTTCTCAGAATTTATAAACCCTTGGCTAGAAAAATGGAAAAAAAATATCCAATAAGATGTTGCATTAGCCTTAGATTTTTCATTTTCACAAGGAATAACAACCAAATAATTTTTTACACATTTTTTATCCTGAATATGGTAACACTCCATATTGGGCTGTAAAATGCTATATGGGCACACAGCAAGGCTCAGAAGGGAAGGAGCGTCATTTGGCTTTTGGAATGCAGATTTTGCTGAAATGGTTCTCGGGTACCAAGTCATATATGCAGAGCCCCTAAGGTTCCAATGCAGTAGAAACCCAAAAGTTACCCCATTTTGCAAACTAATCTTTGAAGAAATTTACCTAAGGGGTATAGTATTGGCTTGACCCCATAGGTGTTTCATATCATTTTTTTAATTGGGACTTAATTACATTTCTACTACGGTATATGTGGTTTGATTGTCAAATATTTCATTTTCACAAGTGGTCGTAGGAGAAAAAGCCCCCCAAAGTTTGTAACAAATTTTTTCCTGAGTATAGCAATAACTTCTATGTGGTAATAGACTGCGGTTTGGGCACACTACAGGGTTCAGAAAAGAAAGAGCATTTAACATAGTAACATAGTAACATAGTAACATAGTTTATAAGGCCGAAAAAAGACATCTCTCCATCCAGTTCGACCTGTTTTCCTACAAGTTGATCCAGAGGAAGGCAAAAAACCCCTGTGCGGTAGAATTTTCCTCACTTTAGGGGAAAAAATTCCTTCCCGACTCCAATCAGGCAATCAGAATTACTCCCTGGATCAACAACAACCCATATCTAGTAACTATAACCTGTAATATTATTACCCTCCAGAAATACATCCAGGCCCCTCTTGAACTCTTTTAGTGAACTTACCATCACCACCTCATCAGGCAGAGAGTTCCATAGTCTCACTGCTCTTACCGTAAAGAATCCTCTTCTATTTTTGTGAACAAATCTTCTTTCCTCCAGGCGCAGAGGATGTCCCCTTGTCATGGTCACTGTCCTTGGGATGAAGAGATCATGGGAGAGATCTCTGTACTGACCCCTGATATATTTATACATAGTTATTAGATCTCCCCTCAGTCGTCTTTTTTCTAAAGTGAATAACCCTAATTTTGATAATCTTTCTGGGTACTGTAGTCCACCATAAAAGAACCTGTTTCCTTTATGAGATATACAGGTTTCAGTTTCCCAGTCTATATCTGGGTAGTTGAAGTCCCCCATAATAACAACCTCATTCTGATTTGCCACCTCGTCTATTTCATTTAGAAGTCGATTTTCTGTGGCCTCTGATATATTAGGTGGTTTATAATAAACTCCTATTAGTATTTTATTATTGTTTTGGCTCCATTTATTTCTATCCACAGTGACTCCACATCTTCATGTCCCTCACTTATATCTTCCCGGATTGTGGGCTTTAGACAGGACTTTACATAAAGGCAGACCCCTCCCCCTCGCCGGTTTTGACGATACTTTCTAAAAAGATTGTAACCCTGTAAATTAACTGCCCAGTCATAGCTATCATCCAGCCATGTCTCAGTTATTCCCACTATGTCATAGTCCTCCTCACACATCACTAATTCCAGTTCACCAATTTTATTAGTTAGGCTTCTGGCATTAGTGTACATACAATTAAGAGGTCTATGTATATTGTTTACCCCGTTTGTCAATTTACTATTACTTATGAAATGAATATCCGGGGTTCTTGGGTTACTTTGGTTGTTTTGCACAGTCTTCTCCCTACATTTCTTACTAACCCCAGCTCCGACTAACCCCCCACTTTTCCTTCCTATGACCCACTCTCTATCTACACTATCTACCCCCTTATTAGTATGGGCGCCCACCCTCCCCCCAGATCCTAGTTTAAAAGCTCCTCCAGCCGTCTAACCATTTTTTCCCCCAGGGCAGTTGCACTCTCCCCATTAAGGTGCAGCCCGTCCCTACTGTAGAGTCTGTAGCCGACAGAGAAGTTGGCCCAGTTCTCCATGAACCCAAACCCTTCCTTCCTGCACCAGCCTCTGAGCCACTTATTTAACTCCCTAATCTCCCGTTGTCTCTCTAGTGACGCTCGTGGCACTGATAGTATTTCTGAAAACACTACCTTGGAGGTCCTGGACTTGAGCTTCTCACCTAGTTCCCTAAAATCATTTTTAAGGACCTTTTTGAGGCCTAGATTGATGATTTATACAGCACTGTCCAACAACTGCAGAGACCAACCCCTTTTTAGAAATCACTAAATCAAAGAAGGCAAATAGTGAGCATTTTGACTGCACAGATGTTTTGCAAAAATTGATGAACAGCAGAAGGTGCAAAGTGAAAATTGCAATTGCAATTTTTCCACAGATATGCCATTACAGTGCCTGATATGTTGTGCCGAAAGTACGCCAGTAAATGTTCTTAAAATTTGGAACGCGTACGCCACGTACGCTACGTACAGTACGCATTCTTCTTGCGCAAAGTCGGCAGCAGCTAGGGAAGCTGGCGGTTCTTCCCTCAGTGCAACCTTGCCTCAACCACTGCAGCCAGAAGTCCTTACCCCTGCTGTCCTGGCAGGAGTATCCAGAAAAGGGAAGGCGCAAGTGGCTGCAGCGCTCACCAGTGTGACCACCACCCGGACCAGGTCAAGTCCGACTTCTGGCAGAAGAGGGCAGTGGAGCTCCACCACGGCAGCCAGATTGGCCTACAGGAGGCAGGAGCGTCCTCTGATGTCATTCAGTAGCAGTTCCAGCGAGGAGGACTTCAGGTCCCTCATCTGAGGAACCCTTCTACTGGCTGGTTTAAAGGACACCTCTGGAGGACCTATGGGAGCCACAACATGGACTGCACCTGACGGGTGAGAGCTAGTTGGCACTTGTTCTTAGTTTATGTTGTTTTTATTGCCCGTTTGACTCTCACCCAGATGGACATGGCTTGTCAGGACTCCCCCCATTCTGCAGATAATTCCCAGTTGTGCCTAAGCGCTGCTATTCACCCCCCCCCCCTCTTCTCAGGTTATTTGGGAGCCTGCTTTGCAAAAAGAGTTCTCTATTTGCTGCTATTTTTTATCATCCATGCGGATTACACGTTACCTGTTTGGATTACAAAATTACCTCACGTGGATTACAATTGAATTTTAGCCCATTGTGTGTATTCTTTTTCAGGTACTGCAATGTGTCCTATTATGCACTTATTGTATGGTGTTTTTAGTAAATTATGCACTTAGGCGGATAGCTAACAGTGAACACCTTACTTTTCTACCTCATATGGACTGCCTCTGCTGGGGACTGTACGTCGTGGCCTAGCCTTGTGCGTGCGTATGACGCAACCGCGAGTCAATAGTACGCTAAGGATTCGTACGCACTTTTTGCGCTAATGCTTACGCATTCAGTTCAGTAGCGTACTTTTAACAACGCTTAGACTGTATGTTCGTAATTTGTGCAGTAATGTTCGCAAAACAATGATTATTTTTTAACGCAAATTTGACCGAATAAATTTGTGTTAAGAACGAATCTTGTCATAAATTCGTCGATTATTCATCGAAGCGAATTTTTGATGATTCGCTCATCCCTACTTACTGTTATAGGAGATTTAATCAGTCTGTTAATTTTGTCGGTGATATAAAGCAATTTTTGGGTTTCATAACACCACATTTTCATCTGTCTAACTGTAGTAAGATATTTAATCAGTCTGTTAATTTTGTTGGTGACACAAAGCAATTTTAGGTTTTTAGAACATCGCGTTTTCATCCGTCTAACTCTTATAGGAGATATAATAAGTCTGTTAATTGTCTCAGTGACATAAAGCAATTTTGGGTTTTATAACAACACATTTTCATCCATCTTACTGTAATAGGAGATTTAATCAGTCTGTTAATTGTGTCGGTGACACAAATAAATTTTTGGGTTTCTTAATACTGCATTTTCATCTGTCCAACTGTAATGGGAGATTTAATGAGTCTGTTAATTGTGTCGGTGACATAAAGTAATTTTTTGGGCTTCATAACACCGCATTTTCATCAGTCTAACTGTTATAGGAGATTTAATCAGTTTGTTAATTGTGTCGTTGACATAAAGCAATTTTTGGTTTTCATAACACTGTAATCCATCTAACTATTATAGGAGATTTAATCAGTCTGTTAATTGTGTCGGTGACATAAAGCAATTTTCGGGTCTCATAACACCACATTTTCATCCGTCCAACTGTTACAGGAGATATAATGAGTTTGTTAATTGTCTCAGTGACATAAAGCAATTTTGGGTTTCAAAACACCACATTTTCATCCGTCTAACTGTTATAGAGGATTTAATCAGTCTGTTAATTGTGTCGGTGACACAAAGCAATTTTTGGGTTTCATAACACCTCATTTTCATCTGTCTAACTGTAATAGGAGATTTAATCAGTATGTTAATTGTGTCAGTGACATAAAGCAATTATTGGCTTTCCCTTTGGCCCAACCCCTTTTTAAAAGGAAGATGGACATTGATCCAGGGATCAATATAGCAGGATTACAGGTTGGCCTTGATGGACTTTTGTCTTTTTCCAACCTTAACAACTATGTAACTATTTTTATTATTTAACTGTTATAGGAGATTTAATCAGTTTGTTAATTGTGTCGTTGACATAAAGCAATTTTTGGGTTTCATAACACCGCATTTTCATCCGTCTAACTGTAACAGGAGATCTAATCAGTCTGTTAATTGTGTTGGTCACGTACAGCAATTTTTGGGTTTCATAACATTGCATTTTTATCCGTCTAACTGTAATAGGAGATTTAATCAGTCTGTTAATTGTGTTGGTGACACAAAGCAATTTTTTTGGGGGGAGATGCACCTCATCTGCATCCGTGACACAGAAATACAAAAGCTAATCAGTCTGTTAATTGTATCGGTGACATAAACCCATTTTTGGTTGGGAGATACCCCTCCTTGACATGGAAATACAAAAGCTAATCTGTTAATTCTGTCGGGGAGCCATTTTTTGGGGTGCAAGAAACTTAATTTGCACTAGTGACACAGAAATACAATTGTTTGTCTGTTGCCCAATTTGGTGGGTGTCCGTAAAAAAAAAATTAGACGAGCATCAATTAGGGGCCCTAATCGTGGTGCTGTTGGAGTTGATGGTGGTAAAGCTCCTGCTGTAGGGAGGGGACTTTGTCGATCTGTGCTAGCTATGCACCCATCTGAAACACTTTCCTCTGGTGTACGCAGACAACAGGAGGTTCTGTGTCATTTTGTAGGCCTGAATACTGCTCTACAAATGGTGAGGCCAAAAAAAGTTGAGGCGGTAACAGATTGGATGGCTGACAGTGCATCAAGTTCCTTCACATTCTCTCCCACCCATTCCCCTGCTGAAAGAGCAGAGTTGGCAACAACAGCCAACGGGCATCGGCCTTCCACCTCAACCCCTTGCACATCAGCCAAGAAGTCTAAACCCCAAGTCATGTAGCAGTCACTTATGCTTTTTAATGACTCTGCTGGCGGGGTTCCGTGGACCATCCACCTAGCCCTGTTCCAGAAGTGGAAGAGATTAAGTGCACTGATGCCCAACCACTTATATTTGAAGATGAGGATGTGGGAGGACCATTGCAGTGCATCTCTGATGATGATGACGAAACACAGGTGTCAACTGCTGTGGCTTTCTGCACTGTGCCGACCAACAAGGAGGGCAGGGGTAAGGAGTGGGTGGAAGATGATGTGGAGGATGATGAGGTCCTAGACCTCAGATGGCGTCCAGGTCATGTGAGTGATGTATGCAGTTCGGAGGAAGAGGTGGGGGTCACGCAGCACCAGCCGCACAGCACAAAAGGGAGACAGTATGGCTGCTATTGCCCAATGCACAGAGTCAGAGCACACCTAAGCAAGCTTAAAGGAGTTCCCTGGCATGACAGTACTTAAGGCAATGTGCTGACGACAAGACACGGATGGTTTGCCCGCTGTGCAATCAGAGCCTGGAGCAAGGCATAAATAATCTAAACCTGAGCACCACCTGCATGACCAGGCATCTAACTGCAAAGCACAAGCTGCAGTGGAGTAGACACCTGAAAAATCATGAAAGATCTGAGGCTCCTCCTGCTCCCTATTCTACTGCGTATCTGCCCCTCCCTCCCCCTCTGGGCCACCTGGCACCCCTCAAAGTGAGGATGTGACAGCAGCACCACTACCAGTGTCACCAAGCATCTCCACACTGTCCCATGGAAGCATGTCCATCCACCAAACACTGGAGAGAAAGAGGAAGTACCCCCCTACCCACCCACGACCCACTCTGGCCCTGAATGCCAGCATTTCAAAATTCCTGGCCTTTGATCTGCTTCTATTCCGTCTGGTGGAGACGGGCATGAGAGAACAGACCAATGAGTGGTTGGTGCCGCTGAGCCTCAAGCGCTGCCAGGTGGTGTGCGACAATGGTGTGCTCTTTTGGCATTCTCAGTATGCTGCTGCTCGCCTGTCTGTGCTGCAGTGTAACTTCTACCTTCCCGCTCATCACCTCATATGCGACGTACCCACAAGGTGGAACTCCACCATGCACATGCTGGAGAGACTGTGTGAGCAGCAGCAGGTGATAGTGGAGTTTAAGCTGCAGCACGCATGCTCTGAGGAACAGCACCACTTCTCCACCAGCGAGTGGGCCTCCATGCGGGACGTGTGTGCCGTGTTGCACTGTTTCGAGTACTCCACCAACATGGCCAGCACGGATGATGCCCTCCTCAGCATTGCTATCCCACTTCTATGTCTCCTTGAAAAAACGCTTCGGGCAATGGTGGATGAGGATGTGGCACAGGAAGAAGAGGAGAAGGAACAGGGATCACTCGCACAGTTATTATGCCAGCCATCCACAGGTGTCGCGGAGGGTTGGTTCCTGCACCAACAGCAGCCAGGTACACAACTGTCCACAGTTTTGGAGGATGATGAAGATGATCATGAGGAGGGGAGGAGGAGGATCCGCGTTCACAGCAGGGTGGCACCCAAATCAGCTCACTGGCATCACAGGAACATGGCTGGGGGGGATACAGAGGACACAGACAATACACCTCCCACCGCGGACAGCAACAACCGCCGAGTTGTCCTCATTCTTACCAGTACTGATTACTGGGTGGCCACCCTGCTGGATCCGCGCTACAAGGACAACTTGCCGTCCTTACTTCCATCACTGGATCGCAATCAGAAGATGCGCAAGTACAAGTGCACGCTGATAGACGTGCTACTGATGGCATTCCCACCTGACAGCGGGGGCTTAGTGGAAGCATGAGGCGGAGGAGAAAGTTGCCAACACAGCTGGGGCACCTCCAGCACCTCAGAAGGGAGGGTTAGCATGGCCGAAATGTGGGAAAGCTTTGTCAGCACGTCACAACATCCATCATCACCATCTGATACAGACCGTCTTAGCAGGAGGCAGGTTTTCTACAACATTGTGGAACACTACATGTGCACATGTCTGCACATACTGACTGATGGTTCTGCCCCATTTACTTCTGTGTCTCCAAATTGGGCACATGGCCTGAGCTTGCCCTTTATGCTTTGGAGGTGCTGGCCTGCCTTGCGGCAAATGTATTGTCCGAACATGTGTTTAGCACAGCGGGGGTGATCACGGACAGGCGCATCCGCCTATCCACAGCCAACGTGGACAATCTTGCGTTCATTAAAATGAACCAGGCATGGATCCCACAGCACAGGGTATGTAATATTATTATTCATACTGCATCTCCTAGCCTTGTTATACTGATATATATGCATTACTTTTTGTGGAGGTGTCTATTTTTGGACACTTGTCCTTTACTTTTCAGGGTATGGTACCTCTATAGACTTCCACTTTGTATTATTTTTTAGGTTAGATATGTGGCATGACCAGCTTTATGAGATGCAGTGTCTATAATTGATTTACTGCCCATCATATATATTTATGTGCTGGTCTTTCAGGTGAGCCGCACATCTTTTCTTGGGTTCTTTGTCTCTATCTGCCTCTCTTTTTTAACCCCTTAAGGGCGAAGCTACTTTTACACTTAATGCCGAAGCCACATTTCTAAAATCTGCCATGTGTCACTTTATCAATTCATAACTTTGGGATTCTTTCACCGATTCGACTGATTCCAAGATTGTTTTTTCGTGACACATTGTACTCCACGACAGTGGTAAATTTGAGTCAATATAAATCACCTTTATTTATAAAAAAATCCTAAATTTACAGAAAATTTGGAAAAATTTGTAATTTTCAAACTTTGAATTTCTCTGCTATTAAGGCAGATAGTGATCCATCACAAAATAGTTATTACTTTACATGTCCCATATGTCTACTTTATGTTGCCATCATTTTGTAGATGTAATTTTATTTTTTGGGGATGTTAGAAGGCTTAGAATTTTAGAATCAATTCTTAAATTTTTTTAGAAATTTTCCAAAACCATTTTTTTAAGCACCAGTTCAGTTCTGGTGGGGCTAACATAATAGAAACCACCATAAATGACCCCATTTTAGAAACTACACCCCTCAAGGTTTTCAAAACTAATTTTACAAACTGTGTTAACCCTTTATGTATTCCACAAGAAATAAAGGAAAATGGAGATGACATTTCTAAATTTCACTTTTTTTGCAGATTTTCCATTTTAATCCATTTTTTCCTGTAACAAATCAAGGGTTAATAGCAAAAAAAACCTCAAAAATTATTACCCTGATTCTGCGATTTACAGAAACACCCCGCATGTGATTGTAAACTACTGTATGGGCGCATGGCCAAGCGCAGAAGGAAAGGTGCGCCAGATGGTTTTTGGAGGGCGGATTTTGCTGGACTGGTTTTGAGACACCATGTCCCATTTGAAGCCCCCCCGATGCACCCCTACAGTAGAAACAACCAAAAAGTGCCCATATTTTTGAAACTAAGGGATAAGGTGACAGTGTTATTGATACTATTTTGGGGAACATATGATTTTTGATCACTTTATATTACACTTTTTGTTAGGCAAGGTAAACAAAAATGGCTGTTCTGGCTCAGTTTTTTTTTTTTTTTTTTACTGTGTTCACCTGAGGGGTTAACTAATGTGATATTTTTGTAGAGCAGGTTGTTACGAACGTGGCAATACCTAACATGTATAGTTTTTTTTTTTATTTAAGTTTTACACAATAATATCATTTTTGAAACAAAAAAAATCATGTTTTAGTGTCTCCATTGTGAGAGCTGTAGTTTTTTTATTTTTTGGGAAATTGTCTCAGGTAGGGGCTCATTTTTTGCGGGAAGAGGTGACGGTTAGATTGGTACTATTTTGAGGGGTATATGCCTTTTTGATCGCTTGGTATTACACTTTTTGTGATGTAAAGTGACAAAAAATGGCTTTTTTGACCCTGTTTTTATTTTATTTTTTTTTACTGTGTTCACCTGAGGGGTTAACTCATGTGATATTTTTGTAGAGCAGGTTGTTACGGACGTGGCGATACCTAACATGTATAGTTTTTTTAATTTATTTAAGTTTTACACAATAATTTCATTTTTGAAACAAAAAAAATCCATGCTTTAGTGTCTCCATTGTGAGAGCTGTAGTTTTTTTATTTTTTGGGCGATTGTCTCAGGTAGGGGCTCATTTTTTGCGGGAAGAGGTGACGGTTAGATTGGTACTATTTTGAGGGGCATACGCCTTTTTGATCGCTTGGTATTACACTTTTTGTGATGTAAAGTGACAAAAAATGGCTTTTTTGACCCTGTTTTTATTTTATTTTTTTTACTGTGTTCACCTGAGGGGTTAACTCATGTGATATTTTTGTAGATCAGGTTGTTACGGACGTGGCGATACCTAACATGTATAGTTTTTTTTAATTTATTTAAGTTTTACACAATAATTTCATTTTTGAAACAAAAAAAATCCATGCTTTAGTGTCTCCATTGTGAGAGCTGTAGTTTTTTTATTTTTTGGGCGATTGTCTCAGGTAGGGGCTCATTTTTTGCGGGAAGAGGTGATGGTTAGATTGGTACTATTTTGAGGGGCATATGCCTTTTTGATCGCTTGCTATTACACTTTTTGTGATGTAAAGTGACAAAAATAGCTTTTTTGAACCTGTTTTTATTTTTATTTTTTTACGGTGTTCACCTGAGGGGTTGGGACATGTGATATTTTTGTAGAGCAGGTTGTTACGAACGTGGCAATACCTAACATGCTTGGGGTATTTTTTATCTTTTTTTACTAATTTCAAATTTGAGTTTTGGGGGGAAAAAGGGATTTTTTTTAACACTTTTTTTTTACACTTTTTTTTTACACTTTCTTAGACTCAGACCCACTTGGTTCTTGAAGATCCAGTGGGTCTGATTGTTCTATAATACACTACAGTACACTATATAGTGTACTGCAGTGCATTTTCACTCTTGCTAAGCCTTGTCAGGCTCCTGCCTTTAGCAGGAGCCTGATGAGGCTTAGCTTTCACCATGGCAACCGAGACGCTTCTGAAAGCGTCTGGTTGCCATGGTAACCATCGGGACGCTGCCACAGCAGAGCAGCGTCCCGATGGAAGGGAGAGGGAGCTTCCTCCCTCTCATCTGGCCACACCATCGGCGCTGCCAGCGCCCGATGGGAGAGGGAGGGAGCTCCCTCCCTGTTAACCCCTTCCATACAGCGGTCCCCACGGACCGCGGCATGGAAGGGGTTAAACTGCTGACATCGGTGCCAGCACCGATGTCAGCAGTTTCAAGCAGAGTATCAGCTGTATGCTGATACTCTGCTTGAAAACCGCTCGCCATCCTGAGTAATCATTGCGGGCGGCACTCGCGCCGCAGCCGCCCGCACATCGCCCGCCCGCTCGCCCGCCCGCCCGCTATATCTCCCCCATCAGAGAAAACAGTGGGGTGGGGGGGGATATATTTATATATATTATATTGATAATTTTTTTTTTTTTTTATGTCACAGTTTATTGCAGCTACGATCGCTGCGATTGGCTAGTCTGAACAGACTAGCCAATCACAGCGATCGCTAGCCCGGGACCACCCCCATTGGTCCCGGGCTGGTTATCTGAGACCCCTGGCTGTAAGTAACAGCCGGGGTCTCAGCTCTGTCACCATGTCATCAGACATGGTGACAGTTTAATGCCATGACGGCTTATCCCGTCATGGGGCGGCAAGCGGCTCCTGCCCATGACGGGATAAGCCGTCATTCGGCGTTAAGGGGTTAAATATAGATATTGTCATACATTGTTTTCAATAAAAATTATTTTATTCTATGAGCTATATGGACTCTGTTGTCCTTTGTAGGTTTTCTTTGTATCTTGGGCAGAGTAGAGTGGTATACTAGCCGCACCCAGCCATTGTTATACGCCAGCACAGTATGTGCATTCTCTTTGCTATTTCCCAATGTTTTGGGGCCTCCAAAAAGAAAAAACAAAACAAAAAGAAATGTAAGAAAAATTAAAACAAAAATAAAAAACAACACTTAAAAAAAAATATATATATTGGCTACCTCCTCCGCTTCCTCTGCCTCTCTGCCTCTTCCGCCTGCACCGCCAACCCCAACTTCTGAATCCTCCACTCAGACCTCCATATTCTGGCTCAAGTTTATAATGTCTTATATTGGCAGAGTAGAGAAGTATACTGGCCACACGCAGCCATTGTTATATTCCAGTGCACTTTGTGCATTCTCTTTGCTATTTCCCAATGTTTTGGGGCCTCCACAAATCAAACAAAAAAATAAAAAATAAAAAACAAAAATATTTTGGAAAAAAAGGTTGGCTACCTCCTCCGTCTCTTCCACCTGCACCGCCACATTCGCCTCCTTCACTCTGCTATTATGTCTTATATTGGCAGAATAGAGAAGTATACTGGCTGCACCACAAAAAATGGCTAAAGGTCACACACAGAATTGACAGACACATTTAAAAAACAAAACAGAAACAGTGTTGGCTTCCTCCCCCACCTCCTCCACCTCTTCCACCTACACCGCTACATTCACCTACTCCTCCTCTACTCGGACCTCCACCTCCTGGCTCAAGATTATTATTTGTTATATTGGCAGAGTAGAGAAGTATACCGGGCGCACCCCAAAAAATGGCTATTGGTCACAAACAAAATTAGCAGACAAATCAAAAATAAAAACAAAACACATAAACAGTGTTGACTTCCTCCTCCACCCCCACATTTTAAGTCATTTCACTATCCACATTTGTTTGCAGGGCAATTATACTGCTCTTACCCCTATTGTGGATCCTTTTGCAGCCCTCTAGCCCTTTCTATGACTTTTTTACAGCCATTTTTCAGTCCCAAAGTTCGGGTCCCCATTAACTTCAATAGGGTTCTGGGTCAAGTTTGGAAGCCGAACCGAACTTTGAAACAAAGTTCGGCCGAACCCATCGAGTCCAAACATCCACCGGTCCGCTAATCACTAGTAATAACCTTTATTCAATGCTGTTGGGGGATTCCTACCATTATGTTTGACTGAAGGGAGGGAGGAGAGGAGCACTATGGGGGCATCTCTTGGGGGCACTATATAAGAAAATGTTATTCTTGCACAGATTATGGGGGCACTATGGGGAAGGGGTAGAGGAGCACAATGGGGGCATCTACTGGGGGCACTATGTAGGGGAATTTTATTCTGGTAAATATTATGGGGGGCACTATGAGAAAGTGAGCGAGGAACACCATGGGGGCATCTACTGGCGGCACTATATAGGTGTATTTTATACTTGCACACATTGTGGGGGCACTATGGGGCAAATCATTCTACTGGGGGCACTAAGAGGGTTTTTTTGTGTATTGGCACACACAAAGGTGGCTTTAGCACACATTATGGGGCACTATTGGAATATTGGTTCTACTGGGGGCACTAAGAGGGGGTACTGGCACTCAATGGGGGCATTCTTTGTACAGCCACACAACGGGGGTCATTGTGGGTTTATTAGTGACCTCAACAGGAGCCAGGGGAGTTGCTAGGCTAAAACATTCGGGGCCTGGGCCCCTGATGTTTCCTCCCAGGCCCCGAATGTCCTGCCTGCCAGCTAGAATCTAAAGCACTGCAAGAGGTGAAGGACCTGTGGTGACATCACAGATCATGTGATTGGTGCAGTAGCTGAGAAGGACCTGCGAAGATGTCACTGGTCACATCATCATGTGACCAGTGCAGGAGAGGCTCCACAGTGAAGAGAACTCTAGGGGAAGAAGCTCTCCTAAGGTCTGCTATAAGGAGAGGTAAGTGAAAGGAGAGGCAGAGTAATGCTGGGAGTTGTACTTATTTAACTTGGATTGTATGGGCTTAAGAGAGGGATGTTATTTACATTGGACGGAATTTTGGAGGGGGCTGAGGGAGAGAGTGATGTTATTTACATGGGACTGAACATTGAAGGGGGTTGTGGGAGAGAGTGATGTTATTTTCATGGGACTGAACGTTGAAGGAGGCTGTGGGAGGGGGTGATATTATTTTCATGGGACTGTATATTGGAAGGGCTGAAGGGAGGGGAGTGATGTTATTTACATGGGACTGTATGTTGGAGGGGCTGAAGGGAGGGGAGTGATGTTATTTACATGGGACTCTACGGTGGTGGGAGGGAAAATAATTTTATTTACATGGGACTGTATGGTGGAGGGGCTGAGGAATCATCATTGCTGAGGAGGGAAGAATATAACTACAGGGGGAATTATAACAGTAGGGGGCAGTATAAAAACTGGGGGCACTTCAGGGCGAGCACTATAACAGGAGGGGGCGATATAAATACTGGGGGCACTGTAGGGGTATTATAAATTCAAGAGACATTATAGATGTTCTTATTACTACTGGGGGCTCTATAGGACGGTCTATAGATCTGCCTTATTTCTACTAAGAGCACTATGGGGGGCCTTATTACTACTGAGGGGTCTGCAGAGAGCTTATAGGGGGCCTTATTACTTACGGGCGCTCTGTAAGGGCATTATTAATACTGAAGGTCTCTTCTACTAATGGAGGCACTCTTGTGGAGCATTATCACTGTTGGGAGCACAGTAGGGGGCAGTATTACTAATGAGGGCATTCTAGAAGGGAAATACTATTGGTGGGACTTTTAAGAGCACTATTACTATGGGGGGGGCACTCATATTTCTTCAGGATAGTATTTTGGGGTATTGGGGGGCACAGCGAGCAGCAGGATAACACTGTGGGGACTCCAGGTTGGGGGATAATGAAATGTGAGGAATCTAAGATGTTTGTGTGTCACACTCTGCAGAGACGATGCGGCTGAGAGAAGTTGTCCAGACCGAAATGGAGAAGATGATGACAGAGAAGATCTACATCACAGGAGACATCACCTGGAAGCCCTGGATGTAAAAGGTAAGTGCTGCTGCGGAAGGGGACGCATGTAGTCGACTTAGAGAATTGGGCCATATGCATTGGGGCTTGGGCCCCGGATCTTTTGAGACCCTAGCAACGCCCCTGACAGGAGTCCATTTCCTTAACAGTGATTTCCACAATAATCCACCCCCTTAACAGTGACCTCCACAGCAACTGCCTCTTTAATAGTGAACTGTAAAGTCTCCCACCCCCTTAATAGTAACCTCCACAGTGCCCGCCCCTTTAACAGTGACCTCCACAGCAGCCGCCCCTTTATTAATGACCTCCACAGTACCCCATCTCCTTAACAGTGATTTCCAAAATAACTGCCCCCTTAACAGTGACCTACACAGAGCTTCATTCCCTTAAAATGTGATATCCAGAACACCACGCCCCCTTAACAGTGACTTCTAGAGCACCCCACCCCTTAGCACTGACCTCCATAGAGGACCATCCCCTTAACTGTGACATCCACTGTTCCCTGCCCCCTTAACAGAGACCTCCACAGCACCCACCCCTTTAACAGTAACTGCCACAGTACCCTGCTGCCTTAATAGTGACCCCCACAGCGGCTGCCCCTTTAATAGTGACCTCCACAGCCCCCTGCCTCCATAACAGTAACCTTTACAGTGCCTGCCCCTTTAACAGTGGCCTTCACATCACTTGCCCCCTTAACAGTGACCCCCACAGTGTGAAAAACTGTGTGAAGAGTAAGGTCCTGCGAGCTTCTATTGGCTGATAAGGGACATGTGACCGTGTGTATGGCAGTTGGGATATGAGTGAAAGGGATATGTTGCCATATTTGCATTTTTTTGGGAATATCTCAGGAACGGTACATCCTATAGAGCTGAGACCTGCTCCAAAACCTTCCGGGACACCTGATGTACCTATGTGCCAAATTTGGTGCAGATCGCGCAGAAAGACAGACAGAAAATCATTTTTATACATATACTAGCAGAAGGACCTGGCTTTGCACGGGTATATTTCATCTATTTAATTTAATGTCTGTGTGTCGTTAAAAGATATCGACAGTATCCCCCATACCAGTAACCTCTACAGCACCTCGCCCCCTTAACAGTAAACTCCACAGCCCCCCACCCCTTAACACTGACCCCAGGCTTAAGGCTTATCGGCGCCATCGGGTATTGTTCAACTCTCCCCGGCTACCACCAGTCGGTAACACCATCTGTGGCAACATCTATCTGCCACTCTATACTGGCCTTTCTCTCAAGGTGGTTATATCCGTGGCTGGGGCAATTAGCAATAATCCCTTGTTGGCTTCTGTTTTTTTTATCACATCTGGTAACTGGACCCTCAACCGCGTTACTACCCCCTGATGAACCCACGACGGTGGGTGAAACGCGTTGGAGTTCTGGGTGATATATTTGTTTTTAGGGTACAACAGGGTAAAATAGGGCAGGTTCAGGGACAGGGCACCCCCACCATCAGGGGGCATCCCTGGGCTAAGGCACCTTTTTAGGATCACCTAGGTATAGTTCCCCTTCTCTGACCTACCCATTTAAACTTGAGAATCGTACTGTTAGGTGAGCTACACTGTTTAGTTTTAGATAATCTTAATAAAGTATATAAGTTTTAGGAGTCACAATTCTGATTGTTTTAGAAAATAATGAAGATTCGTATCGAATCTACGAAGCTGTGAATATATTCGCTCATCTCTAATGCAGGTAATTTTTGGGGAATATGTCAGGAACGGTATGTACTAGAGAGCTGAGACCGGGTCTAAAACCTTCCCGAACACCTGATGTACCTGTGTGCCAAATTTGCTGTGTGTGTCGTTAAAAGATATCGACAGTGTCCTCCAGAACAATGAACTCTACAGCACCCAGCCCTCTTAACAGTGAACTCCACAGCCCCCCACCCCTTAACACTGACCCTCCCCACAGTGCGCCGCCTCCTTAAAATGGGACCTCCACAGCAGCCCATCCCCTTAACTTTGACCTTCACAGCAGCCCGCCCCTTTAACAGTAAGTTTTACAGCACCCCACTCCCTTGACAGTGACCTCATCAGGGGCCAGCCCCCTTAAAAGTGAACTCTACAGCACCCTGCCTCTTAACACTGACCTCCATAGGGGACTGTCCCCTTATCTGTGACCTCCACTGTTCCATTCCCCCTTAACAGAGACCTCCACAGCACCTGTCCCTTTATCAGTGACTGCGACAGTACCCCGTCCCCTTAGCAGTGACCTCCACGGTACCCTGCTCCCTTAATAGTGACCTCCACAGTCCCCCCCCGTTAACATTGGCCTCTACAGTGGCCTGCACCCTTAACAATAATATCCACAGTGAACATCTCTTTAGCAGTGACCTCCACAGTGCCCTCCCCTTTAACAGTGACCTCCACAGCAGCTGCCCCTTTAATAGTGGCCCCTGCCCCCTTAACAGTGACTTTCACAGCGCCCTGCCCCTTTAAGTCTAGGGTTACACAATGAGATGTGTTGCGCGACATTTTGTAGTACCAATGTCACGCAACAATTTTTATCACGATAGGCTATGGTGTCGCACTACGACATGCTGCAACTGCGACACGAGATTTTTCCAAGATGGATTTTTCTGCGAGTGTCGCATCGCATTCACAGCATGTCGTAGTGCAACACCATAAACTATAATTATGTCATCGTGTAGCCCTAGCCTAAGGCTTACCTACAGCAGTGAAGAAAAATGGGTGGGTTGTTATGGAAACCAGGATTACATGAGCTACCTCTCATTACCAGATTGGTTACTACACAGAGTCAAAACCATACATTAGAGATGAGCGAGCACTAAAATGCTCGGGTGCTCGTTATTCGAGTCGAACTTTTCCCGATGCTCGGGTGCTCGTTTCGAATAACGAACCCAATTGAAGTCAATGGGAGACTCGAGCATTTTTTGCAGGGGACCGGGGCTCTGCCTAGGGAAGGCTGGGTGAAAACCTGGAAACCTCAGAAAATGATGGAAACACCACGGAAATGGACAGGAAACA